>CAJHNH020004962.1:0-27962 GCA_905116865.2 Candidula unifasciata
TGACAGCTTTAGCCATTCCTATTCTCTTTTATATTTCTGTTTCGCTTCTGCTACCATCTGGTACTACAAGGAGAAACTTGTTACTTGTTCTAATAGCTCTCCGTTTACTGTGATGTTCACTGGTGGTAGCTCTTTTCCATTGTTGATTACGATAGTTTCTGTTTTTCGCATGTATATGTATGAGCTATACTCTGCACTCCGTTTGTTGACTTGATGAACTAGTTCTTGTAACTCCTGCTCGCTTTCTGCTAGTAGCTAGTAGCTAGTAGCGAATCTCATACTATTTATTGCTCTTCTAATAATATTCAGTCGAGGCAATTCCTCAGTTTGTTTGAAAATGTTCTTTGTATTTAAGTTGGAAAGGCTTGGGGATAACACATGCACCTGTCGTACTCCTCTATCCACAACCTTCTGTCTCGTGTGGTAGATTTCCCTTGCTTTCCACAGTCACACTGCTGAACATCGGAACAATCTGGAATCTTTTAGATTGTCAGGGTGGGTGAGTACCCAGCTTTGTGGTGCTATTGCTAACAGCAGATAGCGTCACAGAGGTGACTATGTTATAAATATCACAATTGTCCTTGACCGAAAAAAAAAGTTTCTCACGCCCAAAAACTATATTCTAATTTTGCTCATGTTTGTTGACTCTGCATATAAAACATTCCTTTGTAACACCCACTCTTTCCTAGCAGTCTATCAAAACATGTTTACTTGTATCTGTGCGTTCTGATTTTACACCAAACGAACATTTCCATTTTACGACATTTCTGCAAGTTGACATTGACGATTATATGTATGCATAACGGGATCGAGGTGCGCCGTTCCTGACTGCTCATAAATCTTTAGCAAACGTGGGGAAATACTCTTTCATCGTTTTATTGACACTGGATTATTCATGCATACTTCGGCCAACTATAAGATCGCTGTTTTTCGTCCTTAACCTAATCATTACAGTGTTTATATCATTCTTCTCAGTCGCATCAGAAATATTCACTTGTTAGGATAGAAATGGAAAAACACCGGGTGATATACCGAATACTGTACTCTACTTTTTCTGCGTACGCCCTTTAAAAAATAGCTATTGTGGTTGACAGCAAGGCTGCAATATCAATATTTCCGACGTTAGCAAACACCCAATTAAGAGCTCTTTACGAGACGCTTATGGGGGCGTCTGCTCTGTGGCTAAGTCGATGCGAACGCTTCGTAATGCCGGTATGCCGGGTTCGATCCCAGCTGCGGGCGGTGCGCCTTGCGGTGGTTTCGACAGTGGTATCAAGAAAGCCGACCGTCCAGTAGCAATGGCAAACTACTGGACGTAAATTTGCCTAAAAAAAACCACACAACAGCCAGGTGCTGTTGGGTTGGTTCTGCAACGTCCTGTACAGGATACGCAACTAACCTTTTATGGGGGCGAGAGGGGGAGGGGGTGGGGGCAACAGAAATATTTTCATTTTTTTTTTGCGTTACCACCGAAACTGCGATCCTTGGAACTCACACTTTGACTGTGTTATACTGTACGTCAGTTGTGGCTTGTCTCTTTTGGAGACTAGTTGCCTTTTAATTCATCTTTAGAATGAATTAAGAACCGATATCATAGCACTTGGAGTATACCCATGAGCGCTCTGATCCCATCTTCAGCAGCAAGTGCAGAGTATGAGCAAGTACAGAAAGATAATTCCTATTATAGCAGTAATAGTCTGACTATGTCCGTCTGGACTTTCCCGGATCGAACAAATTCTCAGCTCACTGTACGCCGTACTTTTCTCTTCAAAGAGTGACATCTATATTGTGTGCCCCCTCACACATTACTCGCTCCCAAAGGGCATTCATATTATCTAGCTCAGCATGCATCAGTTTACCAACAAATGATGCAGAATCAACCAATATATCTGCCTGTTTATTTTCCCGTATTTCCTGGAGATAATATCCAAAGGTCGCTAAATACCCCAGGAGTCGGAAGCGATGTTTGCCACTCTGCGCGTAGCACAGTCGTCTCCGCCTTTCTCGACATGCTCTGTGAGTCAGTTACAATACCGACTTGTATATGCAGCTGGTTCTCACGCCAGTGGAAGGCTGCAGGACCGCCTCCACCTTCATTCTCAAACTAGATGTCTAATCATATCCCAGGCGTTGTGAAACTAAGCGACTCCATATGTACAAAATGTTACTTTAACAATTGTTCATTCTTCACCTTTGAGATCATCTTCATCACACATCAGACATGTCCATTAGTGCTTCGATCCCCTCCTGAGTATGTCTCCAAGTGTTTTTATGCTAACAATTCCCATTTTGTTCTGGCTGATGTAAAGCCGGGTAGCTCCCGCATGGTTTTCCTGTCTCGCAGCTCTCGCTGGTAAACCCCAGGGTATGCAGTCTATTCTGTAAAAAATCCTTTTCCACGAAACTGAAAGTCCCACAGTGTTTAGTCTCTCGTATGGCATTGATGATGTCTCTCCTGTCCATAGAGGGTCCATTCTTTATTGTCGTGCTTCCAGCCAGAGCGTCTGCATCTCTTTTTGCCTTTCACACCAGCATGCCTGGGACAAAGATGAAGCTGATTTCACTTTAAGAAATTAGTGTTGGGACCCGATAAGGTTACGTTATAATATCTTGAGGAAGAACACGTTTAAGTGACAATTAGAACAGAATATGCTAGTGTAGCAACTGAATGACATACACGAAGATGAACATTATCTTATATGTTATGAAATAATCAAGTAACAGAAAGTGTATTGATCGGCACTCTTAGAAAGTAGTAGAAAGATAGAAGAACACACTAGGCAACATAAAAATCGAAAGCTATAGTTACCGGGCTGGGAATTGAACCTGTCACCTCCAGACGGCGTGCGCCTCGCCACGGTGCACTGAGAACATGGTCAACTAGGCACCTCCGTCTGGAGGTGACAGGTTCAATTCCAGGTACGGTAACTATAGCTTTCTATTTTTATGTTGTCTAGTGTGTCCTTCTATCTTTCTACTTCTTTCTAAGAGTGCCGTTCAATACACTTTCTGTTACTTGATTAATTCATAATATTTAACCGCCTCAAAGGTCCACCTTCTGTTTATCTTATATCAGTTGAAACTAACAAACGCACAGCGAGCTGCTGGGTATTGAAAGAGTTAACGACGTTGTTTCACACCCGACATAACAGAGCTCGGAGTTAGTGGTATGTGATTTGGCAGCTGACCGCTTTGTCTTAGTTTTAATAATGGTAGGAATGTTGTACCACTCAGTTGGCAATAGTCAACGTCTTCTTCATCAATCTATTCCCCAATGGAGCATTGGCCTTCAACTAACTCACAAGTCGCTCTATTCCTTGCTATTACATACAGTTCTCCCCTCATGTAACTCCCCATCTTTTTAACTTCCCTCTCTATCTCCCTCTTCCATGTGTGTGTGTGTGTGTGTTACTATTTCTATGTCCCTGTGGGTTCCAGTGCAAGGACATTCTAGTTATATTGTTTTCGGGTTTTCTTAGCGGGTGACCTATCCATTAGTGATTCTATTATACCATTCAATTCCACACTTTTCTGCGCAGCCACCAGTTAAGAAATGTTTGTAGTTTATTAGTAATTGCCTTAGTTGTTCTCCGTGTTTTAGCTCCAATCAAAAGTATTAATCTGACATAAGAATTTAAAATGTTTAATGAATTGTATGACTGGTTTCAGTCCTAGTCTTGTACCAATTTCTTCATTCATGATTTTATCTCTCCTTGTTACACTTTCAGCTCTCCTAAGACATCTATCTCATCTCTGTTGTTACAATCTTTCGCTCATTAGTTGTAGTTAGGGTCCATGTCTGGCACTGGTAATGTTAGCCACACACACAAAAAAACTGTTCCTTTGAGATTTGCTTTGGTTGACAGAGGTATCTTTCTATGCGTCAGAAGCGGTGTTAATTGTCCCATAACCGGATTTGCTTTTGCACACCGTATGTTGATTTATAGAATAAAACCAAGGTTCAGAAGTGGATGAATAACCAAAACTTTCTGTCGGAGTTTTACGGCCATTAAATGACAAGAAGAAGAAGAAGAAGAAGAAGAAGAAAGAGAGAAGAAGAAGAAGAAGAAGAAGAAGAAGAAGAAGAAGAAGAAGAAGAAGAACAACAACAACAACAACAACAACAACAACAACAGAACAACAACAACAAGAGCAAGAACAAGAACAAGCAGAAGAAGACTGAACATAAAACTGCCTAGCAAACCCAGGCAACGGTCCATAAATGATGCGGTTGGTTTTATGGAGTACTCGAAAAGGATATGCAACTAGCTTGACAGAGCAGTCTATCTCATTCTTCTGCGTTAGGGCCTTAAACAGGCGGCTGGGACGTTGTGCTATGGTTTAGTTTACAGCTAGGCTGCGGTATCTGCGCCTTTCGGCCCAGCACATCTGATTTCAGCAAACCTTAATTTAGATGTTGTTTTTTAAACATCAGGCTTTTGCTTGGTGGGGTGGAGGGTGGAGTAAATTTATTTCCCACCCAACTTCCCTTGAAACAAACTGAGGTCACGGAACCTACACAGGAAACAGTGACAATCCAATGTTGGTGAAATCGATACAGGACAATAGCACAAGCCCTGTTGCCGCTTATTGGGAACAGAATTACATAAATATGGTTTCTGTGTTTCAAGGTAAGGTAAAAATATGCAGATCCTGTAACTGATACTGAGCTTAATTTCCTAAAAGGTATGTGCCGAACCTCTCTCTCTCTCTCTCTCTCTCTCTCTCTCTCTCTCTCTCTCTCTCTCTCTCTCTCTCTCTCTCTCTCTCTCTGTCTCTGTCTCTCTGTCTCTTTCTCTATCTCTCTCTCTCTCTCTCTCTCTCTCTCTCTCTCTCTCTCTCTCTCTCTCTTTCTCTCTAGCCCTCTGTCTCTAGAAATGCAGTCCTGGTTTTTCAGATTGGCGGGAGGGGTGAAGCGTTCCGGTCAAAACCGTCACGGAAGTGCTGATCTCTAAAATATTATTCTTTTAATTATGTGTTCCATAAAAACAGGCAATACCTTTATGCACACACACACACACACACAGACACACACACACACACAAACACATACAAACACACACAGACACACAGACACACACAAACCCACACACTATCAATGCAGGCTACGCGTTGCTGTGGCTCAGCTTAGCTAAATGGAAAAGAAGGAAAATAGAAAGCGCACGTGTCTAATGTGGTTAATTTCGAATCAACGCAAATATAGAGATAGTCTAGTTTGCCGACTCTAGAGCTCTCAGCATGTAACTGTGCATTTATATTAGTGGTCGTTTAAATTGTGTTATTAAGATCCCAAAAATTGTCGCTATCCTCCGAAAAACGGGCACATATTATGGCGGTAAAAAACACAATGTGGCTCCAGAGCAAACCGAAATACTCAAGACCCTATCTTCACACGGAGACAGATGAGTGGAAAAGCCCTTGAATATAAGAGTGAAATGCACCTATGTTTTTTTGGATCTGGAAAAGGCATTTGACAAAGTACCATGGAACATGCTCTGGGACTGCTTGGCGGGGAAAAACATCCCAGCACCCCTGATCAGTGCAATACAGAGTTTCTACAAAAGCTGCAGAAATTATGTAAGAACAGCAAACCAAAAGTCATAAGAATTTAAGACCACCAGCGGTGTTAGACAAGGTAATATTCTCTCACCTTACCTCTTCATTCTTATGATGGATGATGTCATCAAGACCTGTAAGGAAAAGACAAAGAAATACTCAGTAGGGTACTAGAAGATGAGACCAATCTGCATATCAGAGCTGGCATTTGCAGACGACGTGGCCCTGATAGCTAAACCAGAGGCACACCTTCAGTCCAACTTACTTGTCTAAAGGAAGGAAGAGCTTGAAAAGAGAGGGATGATCATCAGTATCTCCAAAACTAAAACCATGGTGATATCAAGAGAGGAGACGAAACGCCAGATCATGATGGGACAGTATGCATTGGAGCAGGGTAAATAGTTCAAATACCTTGGAGTTGTATTAGACCGAAATTGAGGCATTAAGACTGAGCTGGCTACACGAAAAGCAGCTGCTGGGAGACTCTTCCAGGCCATAAACCGAGGGTTTCTTAGCAAAAAAGAAATTGGCAAGAGGACGAAAATGGCTGTTTACCGCTCTATTTATGTACCAGTCCTGACCTATGGGTGTGAGTCATGGGCAATGAAAACAGCTCACAGAAGCCAGCTGCAGGCCTGGGAAATGAGATATCTGAAAAAGGTGGTCCAAGTGACAAGAAGGGACAAAGTCCGCAATCAGACAATACGTCAAGATCTTGATACCCAGTCCTTACAAACCCGAGTGGATCAGTCATAGTTACGATGGTCTGGACATGTATGCAGAATGGGAGAAAATGGGCCACCATGTCAGGCATGGTATGCTCAGAACCAGGGAACCAGACCTCCAGGATGACCCAGGGTGCGCTGGGAAGACAACATCTGAAGTCCCTAACAGACAGAGGACTGGAATGGAACAAAGCCAGAAAGAAAACTGCTGATAGAGACGTCTGGCAATCTCTCTGGCAAACCTCTACACCCCAAGGTAGAAGAGAAGCGACTAAGTAGGTAAGTAAAAAACACACCCTGATAGGGTCTCAATCACATGTAAATGGCAATCTTCCGGCGACTTAAATTGCGGACTTTCGGCGACTACCGCCACCGCCGAGAGTATCTCCAACGCTGCTATGCGCGGCGTGGAATGGGGCTAAACTAGATGGCGGGGTCTCACGAGCAAATAAAATGAAGGAAGCAGCAGCTACCGCATCTCCTGCAGCTTTCTTTATTTTATTTGCTCGCGAGTCCCCGCCCTCTAGTGTAGCCCCACTCTACGCCACGCGTAGCGGCGTGTGAGATACTCTACATGTGATTGAGGCCCTGTTAGGGTGTATTTTTGGTCGCCATAATATTATTGTTTATTTATTTTTCACATGCTAAAGCTGTTTATGTTTTTCAAAGAGCTGAAAGTAAAGCTTACTTCTGTACTTCTAAATATCCAACAAATTCGCAACAACAAATGGAATAGCTTAGATAGCGTTATTGGAATATTTAAAAAAAAAAAAAAAAAATAAGAAATTAAACTTTTAAAATCATATTTTAAGCGCTCTCAGTTGACAGTTTCTGTTTTCATCCCCCCCCCCCCCCCCCCACCCCCATCCATTGACTCCTCTCTCCTCTCCAAAGGGTTTTAGAATTCATCATTTGACGATATTTATTTAATTGGCCTTGGCATCCGTGTCCACCCAGTCTAAAATGAGTAGCAGGAATCGCAAAGAGAAGGAAATACGGCTAGTGTAATATTTACCACTACTAATACCACCACCACTACTGTCTATTTTACCACCTTTCTAGTTCAATGTAGACAGGGGGCCGTGAGCCAGAGGATTTATCTCCGAATGGCTAGTGCTGTCGCCATGGACTATTCAGGTTGGAATGTTTAATTGTGCCCCCGACAGAAAAACTCCATCACGTTACTGGGTGTCTAACCCGGGTCTCCCTCATGACAGCCCGATATTGTAAACACTAGGGCTGTACCGAATATTCGCTTCGTATTCGCTTCGGGGCCGAATAGTGGACCTACTAGCTATTCGGTATTCGGCCGAATAGTGGCGGTCGGGCCGAATACGAATAGTGATTTATGCATACACTGTGATGGACTAAAATAACTCTCTTATTAATAATGTCACAATTTAAAGCCGACTTTTCTTGATTTTCGCCGCGGCACCCCTGTCATACGCACCCAGTTTTAGAACCTCTGCTTAAATGCCTCGGAGTCAGGCGCTGTTACCGCGCAAACGGGTCGCCGTTTTTCCCGCTACGAAAGATTTAGGCATCGCTACTGTTTTGTTAAAAAAGGCATGAAGAAACTTGAAAGTGTATGTGTGTGTGTGTGTGTGTGTGTGTGTGTGTGTGAGAGAGAGAGAGAGAGAGAGAGAGAGAGAGAGAGAGAGAGAGAGAGAGAGAGAGAGAGAGAGAGAGAGAGAGACAAAGAGCTCTCATGCATTTTTTTGTTCTTTCGGGGTGTCTTTTCCCAAATCAAATTGAAGATATTGCGAACGAGAATATGGAGGTGCATTTAAATTACATCGAACGAACGCCTGAACGAAAAATTATTTAAATGCGAATTTGGCACGTGGATAAAATCAGATGAAAGATGCATTACTAAAATAAAACACAAAATAGGACAGGCAAAAACTGCATTTTATTTAAAAAAAAAAAAAAAAAAAAAGAACATCTTGTGCAATATATCGTTGTCTTGCTTGCTACATACATCCAGTTTTAACATATGGCTATGAGTCCTGGACAATCGGTAGCCAGGCCAAACAATTTTTTGAGGCCTCAGAGATGTGGTTTTACAGAACAATGCTTAAAATACATAGGACAGCTTAAAAAAAAGCAACCACTAGGTTTTGAAAGAGGCGGGAGCCCGAAGACAAATAATCGCAGACATCAGAAGAAGACAGTCATCATTTTTCGGCCCTCGTATAGAAAGAGTGAAAATGGAACATGTGGTGACTACTAGAAAGATTTATGGAAGGAGAGATAGAAAAAGACAACGAGAGAAGATTCTTGACAGTCGTTGCATGTCATGGAGGTGTGTCAGCACACAAACTGATACATGCTGCAGGAGATCGCAGATTGTGGCGAGGCAAAATCGCAAAGTCGGTTACTGTGACTTTCCACTGCATGGGCAGTAGTGATGTCAATAATGTTAAGTGAGATGCATATCATGTCCAGGGTTGTGGTTATGGGAGTGCCACCTGGAGCAGCCAGACAATAATATTTCATAAAGGGCAAGAATCGTCTGATTGATCACCACAGAACAGGCTTCGTTTGTGGTGTTTGCGTTTGTAGAGCTTTCAAGGAAAAGATCTGAGAACCTACGGATCTGTCCTGAAGGCTGTGGTGACAGTCCTCGGTCATCACTAATCTTTCATTCCCGTTCAGACTTAAAAACAACTCTGTTTATTCTTACAACTTTTAATTCGAACTTGTTTTTATTCATAAATCTTTACATGTCCAGACAAACTTTCAACAACTCCTCGTCCCCATAACGAAATAATTATTATTTCATATAGCTTCATGCAAATTTCCGAGGTCAGCAGTCGAAGTTCGCCTACCAGCGATAGCAAAAACCCGCACCGGGTATGCGGCAACAACCATTAAAAAAAAGAGAGAAAAAATAGGATTATCGGAAAACAAAACCAAAAGCGGGAGCTATGTAATTCGTACTTTTTGCGACACTCTTATATAGACACGCGCGTAGTCGAATGCAACTCTCTCTCAAAATGTCAAAGCAATTGGTGAAGAACTTTCTGAGATTAGCGATTAGCGACAAACGAACATTTATATTTCTATACACTGTATATACATATATAGCAGCGGTTAACTTACAGCCCAGGCTGACAAGAACAGCAATATTTAGAAACAAAACTAGAAATAAACAGGAATGTGATCTAGTGTTATGTATCGATCAACATTATCTATGAAATTAAGAAATAATTTAGAGTAAAAAGTATTATCGATGCGAACGCTTCGTAATGCGAGTTTTTATCACGGCTGTCAGAGTTTCTATAAAAAAAGTTATGTTCACACATTGTTCCTACTTTATCACCCTCATCACACCACTCTAATCCCAGGTGCTCGTTTTCTCGCTGAAGCATCTCGTCATTATCATAACATTAGCCAGTCACTGTTTGTGTAAACACAACAAACTGGGAATTGCACTTAACTGATTGTTAGCAAATAAAGCTGTATGTCAAAAAATTAAATTCCAAGTTTATTCAGTCTTACCTGTTTAACCCAACTGATAGATAAAATTACATTTGGTGGGAGCTCATTAATAATTCTTTACCAAGAGAGGAGAAAGTCGGAGGGTTAACTGTGTATCTTGATATCTCATTGGGTTCATCTTGATATCTATCTATCCCTTCTCCTACTCCTGTGGGTACTAAGTGCAGCTGTTGTGTATTTACATGACGAGCCAAATATGGCTGTTTTCTTGGATATCCTAGGACTTAGGACATAGCTCGGATAATAGTCTAGTTTCTCTGGTGGAGGTGAAGTGTTGAGAGGTAAACTCCTACTCAATACAAAAGCATCTATCCACTTCGGAACGACCGTGACACATGACATGACTGACCACAAGCCCTCAACAAGTCTGCAAGTATACCATTTGTGGTGGGATAATTGCTTTTGAAAACCGACCATAACTGCTCCTAATATTTCAAATAATAATCATACATCTTTCTTGTCGTTCACACTTAAAAGAGCGGTTGGCGCGTTGTTTTGTGGTTTACAGCAAGGCCGTGATGACTGCTCCTTCAGCCCCAACACATCTAAGTTAAGGTTTTCGTTTTAAACAATGGATCACCATCATGGCACAGGGCTAGTAACTCATAAGTGCTTGCTCCGTTCTATTTCTAACTCAAGCCTGAGTCTGAAGAATCTCAGCGCCGTGCACGAACACCGTAGCACCGACGAGGATCCCTAAATACTTTGAGTAGATTTTTAAACTTAAATTTTGCCCGGGCAACGCCGTTAGTTAAATTACACTTTTCGATTTCCAAAATGCCAAGGGATTTTTTACGGGCGAAACAACACACCCGGGCGTCCGATCTCACTACCTAGAAACCAGGGGAAACTACTCCAACCCCGGTTACGCCCTATAGGCCAAAAAGTGTACGCTGTTGGCGTCCAGCCCGTCCCTTTTTTTGCCCCTACCTGCGCGTTGGAGGTATATAGGCTGACCGTCGTTTCATTTGAACGAAGTTTTTTTCGCCAGGGACACTAGATGAGTATCGTTTTTTTTATACATTAGAGTCCTATGTAGTCACTTCAGAGTTAGAGCCTATTTGTGTATGTGTACTGTGTTGTCCTTTATGTGCTGATGAAGGCTAATCGCCGCAACGTCCTTTGTTTGTTTATTGTGATCGATTTTGTAAAGCTAACATAAACTAATTGTTGTTTCTTACCAACTTTTTCTCTTCCCTATAATTTTCTACTCCTTATAAAAACTAGAAGTCCACGTGAAAAAAATTCCAGCCTTCACCGGGGCTTAAACCCGGGACCTCCAGAACTCGAGAGGGACGCCATGCCCCGAAACCACTCAGCCCCGAACGATTTTTAATTTCAGCTAAACCCTTATTCACCTTTTACAACATGCTTGTTGATGGGGAAAAGGGTGGATCTATCTAAGGCTGTCTTCAATGATGAAGGTAGAGTGAGCTCTGGGATAAAAATGCCTAAAATCTCGTTAACACGAAAATTCGAAAAATCCAGATTTCATGTGAAAAACGTTAGAGCTTCTTCTTCTGTTTCAGCATTCCTAGCCCTTAAGGTTCCTTGCTGTAGATATCACTCGCCTCCATTCATCTCTCTGATTGGCCTTCTCCTTCAGCATTCCGAGCCCTTGACTTTATTGCTGCAGATATCACCCGCACCCATTCATCTCTCTGGTTGGCCTTCTTCTTCAGCATGCATGTTTCATTATTTGAAGCCCTACTTTGGCTCTTGCCAGGGCCGCAATATAGCCCGGCCATAAATACAGTCTAATGGCTGAAGGCGGTTTCTGGGACCTCTCCACGGGTGATAATCATCCGCATGGTGGCACTTTATGTCATCGGGTGCGCAATATGTCCTGGTGGGGCCAAAAAGAACAGTCTAATGGAAGAAGAAGCGAAGAAGAAGAAGGAGAAGAAGAAGAACGGGTGATCAGAAGAAGCATGGAAGAACTTTATGTCATCGGGTGAAGATCGCTTGTGTGATGTCCTGGAAGAAGTTAAAGAAGAAGAAGAAGAAGAAGAAGAAGAAGAAGAAGAAGAAGAAGAAGAAGAAGAAGAAGAAGAAGAAGAAGAAGAAGAAGAAGAAGAAGAAGAAGAAGAAGAAGAAGAAGAAGAAGAAGAAGAAGAAGAAGAAGAAGAAGAAGAAGAAAAGAAGAAGAAGAAGAAGAAGAAAGAATAGTCCAAACATATCAAACTAGTATTCATAACCCCGTCCCTTCTCGTTCTGTTAATGACCTTATGGTAGCTATTTCTTCTTCTAGTGCACTATTTATTATCTATGCTTGGCACTAAAAGCATAAAATAGGGATGAAGATGCTAATCAATTACTGTTTAGCTTGAAGGAAGACATTTGGGTGTTTAGGCAGTGGGGCTAACTGTTAGGTCACAGCGTTTGCCTTCTGTACTCTGGCTTCAATCTCTCTATCGAGTCTGCCATCCTATGTAAATAAGCTTCGTAGACATTTGAATTCTGGTATGTGTCTGACTGACAATTTTTCTTCCTTGAATTCTCATCTAAGAGGAATTTCTGACAAGAAGACCCACCTCTTGGGTATGTAGATTGGTATCAGATTACAGCACTCATCCCTGTAAACCAGTCGATCAGCTTTTCTACTGTTGTCTGTAACTCTTGAGCAATTTGATTCTGATCTCTCTCTCTCTCTCTCTCTCTCTCTCTCTCTCTCTCTCTCTCTCTCTCTCTCTCTCTCTCTCTCTCCTTCTTTTATACGAGAACATCATCAGCAAATGTCAATGTTCTGCCAACTGCAGGTGTTTCCAGGTATGTAATCTTGCTCGTAAAAACATTGAACAGCACAGGAGAAATTGCAGATTCCTATGGTAGTCCTGGAGCTATAATGCATGGTTCAGAGTTCCATAAACCCAGGCGGGGAACTACCCGGTGAGTATACAAAAGCTACTCTAAATATAGCTACTTGGTTTGTTTGTAGTGAATAAAAATTGAAGTAACAAAACGAATTCCTCAGATTTACATAACAAAGCCCTTGACCCGTTGGGGTCTTGGAGATGTGTCGATGGAAGGGCTAGCACATAAAGCCCACCATCTTTCTCTGTCTTCCGCTTGTTAAATAAGTGTATGATAACTTAGTCCTGTCTATTTCTTGTTCTTGTCATTCCAGGTTCTTCTTTGCCCACCTCTTCTATGACAGCCAACCCCCCCCCCCCCCCCTCCCCGCATTTCTAATGTTTCTTGAGGAACATTCTTTGCAATCGAATCTCAAATTTACTTCTCGGCGAATAATAGAAATAGAATTATGACATTTGAAAGTCATTTTTGTTCATGTCGCAGGCAGCTGCATGTCTTGTAAGGAGAAATAAATGTGATGGACAGTGGGAAAATGTGACAGGGAAAAAGCAAAAGAAAAATGCAGGGCGACATATCAATATCGCTTGGCTAAATGGCGCTTATGAGTCAAGGATATAAATCTGATCATAAACAGTGATTGTCTGAGAAGCCTAAAGGCCAAATGCGATAGCCTGAGTTTATCGACATGTCATGCCCGTCTCTCTAGCGTAGTTGGCTAAACCGGATTGCGCGGTGAGCGGGTGACGAACTCCTTGTGGTCCGGGTTCGCTCCCGGGGGTAGGCAGAAAAGCCACATTTCTCCCAGATTTACGGTATTTAAAATGGAATCAAGACCGAAGGGTTGCGATATCCATAATACCGAGCCTAAGGGTTAACAACACATGGCTTCTGGATACTAAAACAAACAAACATCGACATGGCACAGGATGTTGAAACAAGACATCTTCAAGTTTAGCATAACTTCCGGTTTCTGATTCTCCCGGTACAAACGAAGTGAAACAGGTTCACTTGATTCCCCAAACACATTTCGTACAAAATGAGGTTTCTAGACGTCATATTTTTCATTTATTTCCTCACCCACATTCCGATCTCAGTGTTGGTTGATTTCCAAGCTCTGTTACCATCAAAGTATTACCCGCAACAGGTAAACTTTTAGTACTTTTAGTTTTACTTTTTAAAAAAAGTATTGCAAATGGCTAATTATTTATTGAAGGCAGAGCAGTCAACAGGTCGGTAGTCTGCTCTCTGTGTCCTGCCTTCTGACCTACTCAACAACACTTGGCCTACTGAGTAGATAGGTGCTAGCACTGCTCTAAACTCTAGGGTTGGCGAAGCGTGCATATAACGTCTATAATAGTAGCTTACGCTTTCCATTGCCAAAGAAATATGGGCTCTCCTTCAAACTTCATTCCCAAATTATGTAGAAACTTTAGTCAAATTTTTAAAATTCCCTCTACACCAATAAAACCAGAACAGTTAGATAGCTGTAAACAATCTTTTTCCAGTGGTACCTCATTTAGGCTTGTATGTCATTTCTGAGCTGAGATATGATGTAGGTTTTTGTGGAGATGAGATGTAAAAAACAGCTGCTAAAACTTGCGTCCCAGAAACAAGAAGTTTTCTCTGTGCAACCAAACTGCACACTGTTGTTTTGGCTTTGTTTACATTGGACAAGATGGCAGACAATTTTTCTCAGACACAGCCACATAAAAGCGATAGCCTGAAAAATGTCACTGTAAATCGAATTAGCCATACCTAAGAAAGAAATTTTATATACAAATGTAAAATTGGACGGAGAATTCAATTATAACTAGCATTACCATGTCAAGTAATGTTAAAGCCTAAAGCCAACCTTGAATACTTACCGCTATTTTTAATCGAACTGATTGTAACAGAAAAACAGAGGACGTCCAGCTGTCGTAGACTTGCGCTGTTAATCGGGTTCGTTCCCGCCGTTTTCAGCTATTTATAGCTGGTGAAAATCACACCAATCGCAAAATTTCATGAGAGATTAGGACATATCCCGAAACCCCAGCCGTCATTTCCCAAACAAGTTTCGAACGGTTTCCGTGGTAACAGAAATTGCCAAAAAGACCGCCAATTTCCAAACACCGTAGTCGCTATATTATGGCGGCCAAACAAATACCCGAACAGGGCCTCAATGGGTTCTCCTTAAAACTACGGCCACTTATTAGGGAGTACGCCGGAGTTCAGTCCCCTGACCGCATTGCAATTACGGAGTAGACAAGAGCTAAGGAAACAAATGACGTAATTACTGCGATAGATGCACTGCTGTCATGTTAGGGGTAGGGGTAGGGTTACGAGTGGCCGTAGTTTTAAGGAGTACCAATACCCTAACCCTAACATGACAGCAGTGCATCTATTGCCAACACACAGTAATTACGTCATTTGTTTCGTTCCCTCTTGTCCACTCCGTAAGTGCAATGCGGCCAGGGGACTGAACTCCGGCGTACTCCATAATAAGTGGCCGTAGTTATAAGTAGAACCAACAGATGCTCTAACAGGGTCTCAGCGATATGTTAATTGCTGACCTGTTTCTGTGACGATGCCACACCGCCTAGAGTATCCCTCGCACCACTATGCGCGTCGCGGATTGGGAGCTAAACTAGATGGCTGGAACTAACGAGCAAATAAATTGGAGGAAGTTGCAGGAAGTTGCAGGAGATGTGGTAGCTGCTGCTCGTGAGTCCCAGCCATCTAGTTTAGCCCCCAATCTGCACCGCACAGCACATAGCGACGCAGGGGATAAGCTCGGCAGTGTGTTTAATCAGAAGAACACTATCCCTAACCTGCGTTGGAGTGTGTGGTCTCCCCGCCATGTCACTATTATTGCATGTATTGTTGCGTTTCTCGAAAGTGTCAATGGACAGTAATCCTAGTTTTGCAGCGATGAGTTCATCAGAGGAAGTCCGCATTTTACTCACGGCTGAGGCCCTATTAGGGTATTTGTTTAGCCGCCATAATATGGGGACGAAGTTCGAAGGAGAGCCAGATGTTTATATCTTACTATTACTATTTATAATTACTGTAAGTTGTAATTGTGCTATTTATTGCAAATACTAAATAAATTTGTCAATGGGTTTATTGTCTGGAACATAGGAGAAATAATACTACCCATTCATGCAGAAACTGTAACGTGTGAAAGATACAAGTTGCCAGTCAGTCAGTAGCATGTCCCTTGCAGAACCTAGCTCCCATAACAACACTCCGGAAAACTTCTCGATCACAAGCAAGTCCTGCATCCGATGCACCCATCTGGAGATCATCCACCACGTCCTTATCATAACAGCCAAGGGACAAGGATAATAATATCACATGATACCTTCTTCATTGTAATCATTACCTGCTAACGCGTACACCTGTGAATTGATCAGAGAGAATAGCCAACAAAGAGAACTATTATGTTGTATTAGAAAGAACAACCAAGAAAGAGTGAACTATTATGTCGTATCAGAGAGAACAAACCAACAAAGAGTTAACTATCATATCGTATTAGAGAAAACAAACTAACAAAGAGCTGTTATCTTTTATCGGAGAAAATTACCATAAAAGAGAGAGAGCAATCACTACTATATATAAAACAGACCAGCCAGCAAATATTTAGATATCACTATTTTGTGTCAGACACACAGATGTGCACTTGGATTCCTAGTTTTTAGCTTCCAGTCTAAAACAGCTGGATAATCAGGGAATAACCACAGGATGTGAAGAATGTTATCCATTTCTTCTATACAAATCCTTACAGCTGTCACCATAAATTGGTGAAATGGTCCAGTAGTTTGTCTACTGCTGTGAAGGTTGACAGCTCCCAAAATGTTCATTAGGTTTTTACTGAGATCCCTGGCATTGTTGGTGGAGCTGCAGAGTTTGTGCCCTGTGTGACACACTCGGCAGGTGGCTAACCATCTGCAGCCAGAGAACAAGCCATACCAGATAATCCAATGCGATGAAGTTAATCTTATTAACGTTATCTTTGTGTCAGTCAACAAGATATAGAAAAGTGCTAGGATTTGAAAATAACTAATACACAATGTTTGAATTTAAATAGTTATGTATTGTTATTGTGTTTCAGCTAATAGCACTGAAAGATTGGTACTGCACAGAATTCCGTGACCCCCTGCTGATGCTACCACCAGTGTGGTTCAAGTCGCTGATTGTGTGCGAGCTCTTTCAGTTCCCCTTTTTCTTTGTTGCTGTTTATGGCTTCTTCAAAGGTTGGTACATGTTCTTTTAGGAAGCCGACCTGGTCTAGCGGCTAGACGCTTGCCTGCGGATCGGAAGGTTGTGGATTAAGTTACTGACGAGGGCCAGACTTTTTTTAAATGACTTTGGCTCCCAGATCAACCCAGCTTTGAGTGGGTACCAGGTACATTCCTGGAAAGTAACGGTGGCCGACATGATGCTGACCACATTACCCACCAAGTAGAGCTTGGTCTATAAAATATAGGTCTAACCCTATATACCCAGTACACATGAAAGGCATGGAAAAGGGTCCTTTACTTACTTTTACATGTTCTGATATATTACTGGATTATTACCAAATCCAGCGCAGAAATGTGCTCACACACTTCTTCTTCTTAGCGTTCACTAGCTGTAAATTCTGGCGGAAAGTTCCTGTTGCTTTTCATCTTGTTCCAGGATTTGAGTTTTTAAATCGAACTCGAATAAGTCGAATTTCGGTTAAGTCGACATGACCAGCTTAGTCCTGGCAATTTTCTCTATTGTGTGTGTGTCTGGATAAGCAGAAATCCTGATAAGTGGAAGCATTTTCTTCTACTTATCCAGACTCGACTGTGATTAATTAGTTGCGTATCCTTTACATGACATTGCAGAACCAACCCAAGTATTGTTTGGCTGTTGTGGTTTTTCTAAGCAAATTTTACATTCAGTAGTTTGCCATTGCTTTTTGAACAGTACGCTTTCGGCACCACTGTTGAAACCATCCCAAGACAAACTGTCTGCAGCTGGGATCGAACCCGGCATTACGTGATTTTCTTCTTCTTTTCTTTCTTACTTTTCTTAGCCCTCATGTTGGATATGATATGTGATATCTAAATTTTATTTAATGTGAATTCTTTGTCCGTAACACCCCCTGCTCGTATATAAACTCATTGTGTTGTTTGATTATACAAACACCCAAATATACCCTCAAAAAAGCAAATATGTATGTTCTGCATACATCGTACACATCACTCACAGAGCTGTATTCCAGATAAATGTGCAGTGCATTATGGTTCATGTCTCAAATCTAGGTTTTATGCAGTGAGATTGCACATTGGCAGCTATAAACCTCTTCTAACTACAGTGAAAAAGCAAAAAATGCAATGGTATGGACATGTTTTAAGATCTAATGGTCTCCAAAAAAAAAACCTAATACTGCAGGGCTCAGTAGAGGAGAAGAGGCAGACTAAGTAAGACCTGGTAACAGCACCTGACTGACTGGACAGGCCTCGGGCATGCAACCATGAAGTCCATCACAACTGACCGCCAAAGGTGGAGAGAGCTGATCAGACAGTCAGCAGAAACTGGTGACCCAACAACATGTAGTGTTGCGGGATGATGATGATGATGAACATTAATTACATTGATGTTTGATATTATTAAGTGAACACTTCACAGTTGTATTTCTATTGTTAATTAAGATTTTATGTGAGAGAGAGAGAGAAAGCGATATTTCTTAACTTACGTTCCTCTCTTGCTGTCTGCAGGTGCCCGGATCTGTAAATGGCTGAGATTGCCCTGTATTATCTACGGAAGCCATGTGGCAACAACGCTGGTTCCGATCATATTTCACGTTTTGTTGCAAGATTTTTCTAAGGAGAAACTACCTAGCCCGCGAAACTTTAATGAGCGTCTGTTCCTCTTGTCAGTCTACACTCCCTATTTATTGATCCCCATAGCTTTGGTTCTGGATGCTCTGTTCAGTTCTGCTTACCGAGACTCTCCACAAGACCAAAAGCAACAGAAGCAGCAGCAGCAACAGAAGCAGAAGAAGGTTAAATAAGTATTTTCTTCAAGAATTTTCCAGGCAAGCTTTGGTCAGGAAAGATTTACTGACTTAATAAAATTATTAGCAATAACATTTTCAAATTTCAATAAATGTTTGTTTAATTAAGGAAAGAAGTTATTCTATTCTTCTTCTTTTCTCTACTCTTAGAATGCTTCATGGTGTCAGACCAGGAAGAGATCTCTGGAACGGGCCCTTCTGTTTGCTTCGAATAAAGTACTTTTCATTGTCTCTGATATTTCTGTGGTCCATCATTTGCGTGGTCAACCTTTGGATGTGTTATCGCTCTATCTGTATAACATTGTTCTCTTTGGTGCCCTTTGTGATGCCAATCTTATTAGGTGGCTAGACCATTTCTTGTCTACCTATAAAGTTCAGTGCTGGTTCTGCCGACTGTCTTCCTGATGTCATCGTTCCCAAGTCGATCTTTGCTCAATACACCTAGGATGTATAAATATTTTTTTTTTCAGAAGTTTGGATTGGTTTATAAGAATGGAGTTCTTGAATGATTTGCCAGATACGCTAGAGGCATAAAAAGGTTCCTTTCATTTTACTGAGTTACCAATGTCCGGCATAATCTATAGTATTTCATTTTACTGACTTTCCTATGTCCGACATAATCTAAACTAGTATTTCATTTTACTGACTTTCCTATGTCCGGCATAATCTAAAGTATTTCATTTTACTGACTTTCCTATGTCCGGCATAATCTAAACTAGTATTTCATTTTACTGACTTTTCTATGTCCGGCATAATCTATAGTATTTCATTTTACTGACTTTTCTATGTCCGGCATAATCTAAAGTATTTCATTTTACTGACTTTCCTATGTCCGGCATAATCTATAGTATTTCATTTTACTGACTTTCCTATGTCCGGCATAATCAATAGTATTTCATTTTACTGACTTTCCTATGTCCGGCATAATCAATAGTATTTCATTTTACTGACTTTCCTATGTCCGGTATAATCAATAGTATTTCATTTTACTGACTTTCCTATGTCCGGTATAATCTAAACTAGTATTTGAATATTGTTGACTTGTTGCAACTGGGTTTGAGATATACCAAAAACTAAACAAAGAATAAACAGTTTCGAACAGTGTTCCTCAACTTGTGTGTTTATAGTTGCGACAGATCAAAACATGTACAATTATTTTGTGGCCCACCTGACAGCAAATAAAATACCAGAAGCAGAATTGATGCATACAATGTCACGCTCGCTTTGCAGAAATCATATAGTAATAACCTGAGTTGTTTCCTTATTCTCAACGCAACTAAACATCTAGTTACGTAACTATCGTGTGCCATAATATGCAGCTGAATGGGGTTTCAAGGACTTGTACTGGTTTGATTCTCATCCTTGAGATGTAAAATCCTCCAGACAGCAATCGTGTAGGAGAAAAACTACCTAACCTACTCTGTTACAAGATTAGGCAGAAATTCTAGGCAGCCCACCTGGGCTTTTCACATGGCTCACTTACTGAATAAAGAATCAACATCATTGCACTCTAGACACTTCCATAATCGCTACATCCCCATCTTCAACAGCAAGCCAAAAGTTCCAGTTTTAATGGTACCAATAACTGTCTGTACCTCTGTCTTGAGTGTCAAGTGTTGGCCAGATACCCCCTTTACTCCCAGCAGCGCCATTCTCCTAAGACCTTGATGAGCGCTACTCACTGTTTGAAGAACACTGGTTTAGATTATCTTTTATATATTTGTTATTACATTGATTAATTTTAGTATTTATGTAGAATGTTTTAAAAGTATTAGTCCATGTATTATATTTATCACCTTGACTTTTTTTTCTTTTAGTTGAATTCTTTTTATATACATGTTTTTAAGAAATAAGCATTATCTTTTCATTTTACAGTTTGTTCTGTTGTAACTAGAAGCTTCAATAAAGAATGTTAGACATCTTTTTTTGTTTGTCTGGTCATCATTGTATTCTTTTCTTTAGACTATTTCTTTGCTTGTGATTGGGAGTCTCTGTAGTGAAGTGGTCAAGCCATTTGCCTCTCACTCTGAAGGTTGTGAGTTCGTTCCACAGCTACGCCCTTCAGTTCACCAGTGCAATTTTTTCGGAAATCCTGGAGATCGTCACTGGAGCTAAGGAGTTTGTGCTCTGTGTGGCACTCTCAGCAGGCGGCTAGCCATTCTGCAGAGAGAGACTAAGGCATATCGGAATTGTTAAATTTCTAGTTGTGTGAAAGGAAAGAGGTCAACCATTCATGAACGCTTGCGTGCTTTGTATAGAAGTTGTGTAGTCTATAGGAGCGCCGTTGATAAATTGGCTTGGAGAGTTAAAACTTCAGAAAGAGTAGAGATTGACCAGACGATGTTATTCATATGTGAAGAAATGTATGTACAGAAGGGAGAAAACACATACAAGCAAGGCATGCATGATTTTGTTTCAAGTCAGCATTAGGTCATGGAAGAGTGCAGATGAAATAGAAAATAATGAAATGTAACGGATATATTGTCGGTGAATTTGACTGTGGGTTCCAACGCCCATTTTGAAGGGAGAGAACTGACTCACTCCCCACAGCCACATGTCGTAAAGGGCGACTTATTGGGTGTGTTTCCTTTGAAATCGGAGTACCTCTGCCTGTTAACATACATAACGTAACCCTTGATCGATTAGGGTTATGGTAGTGTATTGATGGAAGCATTATCACATTCTTCTTTTTCTTCTTCTTGTGTTCGCTTTCTGATTTACACCGACAGACAGGTTCTTGTGATAAACTTGACTGTTTTTATGAGTTCATTTTTAGTCCCATACAACTTTGTGTACAGTGGTGACTCACTGGGCCAGTATTCCTTTCTTAATGGGCTGAACAAGGGACAGTCTTGCAGGACATGTTCTGTAGTCTGCACACATAGCCCTCAAGGGCAAAAAGGTGAACTACTTAGACGAAGCCTGTGCATATGCTGGTTAAGTTTGTTATGTCCTGTCCTGAGACGTAGGACAATGACCTGCCCATGCCGGTCAAGTAAGTGGTAGTCATCTTTGGCCAGACTCTGTTCACTTCTAATAGCCTATCACTTCTATCACATAAAACCCACCATCTTTGTCATTCGCTTTATGAATAAGTGTATGATAACATAGTCTTGTCCGTTGTTGTCACTCCATGTTCTTCTTTGCACTCCTTTTCTTGGACTAACCAGATCATTAAAGTAAAGGACCCTTTTCTACGCTTTCATACACACTGGGCACGTAGGGCTAGACTTATATTTTATAAACCACTCAGTGGTTGATGTAGTCAGCTTCAAGCCGGCCACCCTGATTTCCCAGGGCTTTACATGTATCCAGTTAAAGCTGGGCAGATCTACCACCACCACCATGCTGGAGACAGGCATGCCCCATGCAAGGCCAACACTCTACACTCAGAGGACATATAATCAAACCGCTACTGGCACCATCGGAATTGCAACTGCTCGCTGGCTGCTGAAGATGATGACGAAGCACTTATGGGAATGTCGCAAGGACTGTGATGTCAGTTCTTCAACAGTCCATCAAGGTATGGGCTTCTTTATTTATGCAGGTCTAACACACCTTCTTCTTTCATTCATTTGAAATAGATTGTCTATATCTGCAATGTGTCTCTACTTTGAGCTTGGTTGTGTTTTATAATTCACCCAGTGGCCCGTCAGGTTTGGCTTCCATCTGTAGGTCCTTTATTAATTTCCTACCCCAAACAGAAAAATAAACATTTACGGGACAGTCTAATATTTCAGGGGGTGGTAGGCTGCATGCAGTCGTGGGAAATAGGCTGCATGCAGTCGTGGGACTTAGGCTGCACTCTCTCGTGGGACGTAGGTGGGTTGGTGTTAAGGCCAGTTCTAGATGTTTCAGAGTCGTTAAAAGCATCAGAAAGCTGAAAAACCCAGTCTCCGCCCTCTAAAATGTTGGACTGTGCTTTGACATCATCTGGGGTAGGATCCAGTATGCTGGCTGCTGAAGATGAGGACGGAGTATGCTTGGGAATGCTCCCAGAGCTGTGATGTCAATTCTTGACTCAACTCATTTGTGCTATATGGCTATAAGGTTGAAACGGGTCTCGCAGAATAGCACTTGTTGGATTCCAATCCTTGAGGTGTTGATCCTACATGGTGCCATCCCAGAGGGGGAAAGCTTTTATTAAAAATAAAAATAAATCTGATATGAATTTGTTTAGGGTCCTGCACAGCCCTAACAGTGGTTAATAAATGCATTAAAGAAAGTTACTGATAAGAAATTCACAAGACAAACAAAGTAAATTTAAAAATAGATAAATCAAGCAGCAATTGCTTCTTCTTTGCATTCCAGAATATTTTGTTTTGAACATTTAAGGAGATAACAGATACAATGAAAGTGTGTGTGTGTGGTGTTTCTTCTAAAGAGACAATATATACTGTACTGTACGCTACAGTATCTAGCCATGTTTCTTTTGCATTCTGAAGAAAATGTAAAATTTATAATCACACAACTCCGTTTTATTTTATACACTTATTTTAGTTGATCACATGCTGTACGTTGGTTGGGACAGAACAATGTGGTGCACTGGATATTTGGTGCTAGCCTCAAAGTTACAGAGTTCTGTTGTATCCAGTCTTGGAACAGTACGCATCCTACCAAGTGTCCAGGATGTATGACTTGTGTAGGACTTGCTCCTGTCATATACAAACACTTTCTCAGATGACAAAACCACTAGTGGGTCCCTACAGGAGAGCAAGGAAGGGCCAACGACAACAGGAAACACCACAATGAGCGAGGCACACGTAACAAGTCAACAAGCACAGTATTATATCTGGCACGGGTACATATCCTATCCTAACCACGAACACTACCTAAGCATGCTGTAATAGAATATACTACTCCAAGTATGATTGTGCGATCAGTATCTTTATTATGGCTGAACAAATGGCGACGAAGATGAATTAGTGATCAATGACTCATTGTTAAGTCTACTACTGCCTATACTCACATTGACAGTCTCCACAACATGGACAAAACACCCTGGCCAACTATGTACCTGCTTCGGGTGACTCATGCCCGATCACGCAGATACACCTACGTGATGTGTAGTGACGGTCTTCTTCTAAGATACCCCGCCACCCGAAGGCCCAAGGTAGATGCACCACTTGATGAAAAGAATCCAAAATTCAAGTCTACTACCTGGTCACTTGTTGAAGTATCACTGATCAATCTCCAGTTATCCAGCATTCCCTATAACACCCAATCACTACTCCATGTCGGTAAACAAACACAAAGTGACCACAGCACCTTCTGTAGCATTTAAAGACACTGAGTCAACCAGCGCCACATAGCCAGAACTTTGCCGACCCCTCACACACGGGTCAACACAAGCCCATTCTAGAAAATCACTCTGACAGCATTCCGAAGTTCCACTCATGATCCACCAGTCATCCGGACAGTTCACTCGAGCTCCAACACAATCAAACACATAGTTAAAACTGCCACACAACATAGTTTATGTGTCCATGGGACTTCAACAATTCGCTCACACTTCCACGCACTTAGACTGACTTATAGTTATTGATTCACTCTACCACTGGATTATTCAACCAGCTGTCAATCCTGCATGGATCTCACTTTCTCTTCAAAGCAAGGGGTTCACTGCCCAACCGTAAATGTCAAGCTAACCATGTTTCACAACTTTAATTGGTTCAGGGGTTTACACTCGCAACTCCTCAACACATCAATACCAGTATGTACCCATGCTTCAGCAAGCCCTGGCATCATTAACTCTTAACACATGACAATGACTTTCACATACAACAAGGCCATAGACACTCTCTACTTTACTACGATATAAAGATGCGTGCAAGCGGGACATGAATGATGCAGGTATCGAGGTAGATCCTCGGGAAAAACAATGCTAAAAACCATGTTCCGTGGAGGAGGGGAAAAAAGATTGCAGACAGGATGAGAGCTGAGCGTCCAAGAAGAAGCATACTGAACACAGCAATTCCTAGTACCTAATTTACACTAGGTGGGTTATGCCTGTAAACAGCCCAGAGCAATTAACAAGCACCAGTAACTGTTTTGTGTATTCCACCTCCTTGACTGCAACCAGAAGGTTTGATATTCAGTCATTCAAACAAGAAGCCACTTTTCCATTCACAATCCAAAATGAAACCTTCGGACAACAAAATGGATAATAATAATAATAATTATGACGATCAGAAGAAGAAGAAGTAGAAAGGGAATAAAATAGGAAGAAGACTGGTAAAAGAAAAAAAGAGAATAGTTAAAATAAAAATCCTTGAATATCTGACCAACCTATAACCGAGTTATATGAAGATATATAAAGGCTAAATGTGGACCAACAATCAGGAAAATGAAGACAACGATTGTGGTGCAATGTACTAGTGACAAACCTGCAGGCTACACTGATGGTGAAGAGCTGGAGATAGCTGATAATTTTACACATCTGAACAGCTGAATAAAAAACTATCAGGTAAGTAGGCGACAACAACAATGAACAGATTAAGGAAAAAGTGCATGAGAGAACAAAAGGTTCACAATTAGTCTAAAACAAAAACTATATTAGGTTGTGTTCACAGCACTCATCTTTGAATAATGGATCAACATTGTGGCACACAAGTAACCCATAAGTGCTCCGTTCTTCTTCTAACTCAAGTCTGAGTCCGAAGAAGCTCAGCACAGTGCACAGGCTCTGTAGCACCAGCAAAGATCCTGAGATATTTAGGGTAGATTTTTAACTCTAAATTGTGACCGGGCAGCGTGATTAGGCTACTCTTTTCAATTTCCAACTGTCAAGGGATATTTTACGCGAGCAACAATGCACACGAGCGTCCAATCTCACTACCCAGAAACCAGGAGGAAGTACTAGAAGTCCGGGAATTAAACCAGGAACCTCTAGCACTCGAGGCGGACACTATGCCTCACGACCACGCAGCCCCTCATCTTTACGGCAGTTAAACTTGATCAACTTATTTGCACTAGAAGAAATGGCTAAACAGCTTTCACATGCTACAAAGTAAAGGACCCTTTTCCATGCCTTCAGTCCAATGGGCATATAGGGCTAGACATATAATTTATGGACCAGTCAACACTCTATGGGTTATTTGGTTAGCATTACTCCCTCGTTGGGAGCTGGGTCGTTGACCTGGGAGCCAAGATAATTTTTGACAAAAGTCTGGCTCTGTCAGAACCCGAACCCATGACTTTCCAATCTGCAGGTGAGTTTTCAACTGTTGTACAAAGGCGGCTGTTCACATACGATGCCTAAGAAAAATACTCAGCATTAAGTGCAGGACAAGATCACAAAACACAGAGGTATGGATTAGAAAGAGCAGGTATTACAGCAGTTTTCTCACTGCTCAGTCTCTGAAGGCTGGTCACACCTAGAGAATAGAAGAATGGTCAAGTCCCTATAGACATCCTCTATGGAGAATTACAGATGGGTAGAAGTGAAGTGGGCCACTACTATGATATAAAGATGTGTGCAAGCGGGACATGAATGAAGCAGATATTGACGTAGACGCACAGGAGTGGATGAGGAAAACTAGGAAGAGAATAGGAATAAAGGGGGGGGGGGGAAGTAAGTTGCAAGTAGTTTAAGAGCAGAACGTCTTAGAAGAAGCTCGCTTGTTTACATGATGTCCTGCATGTTTCTGTAGCAGATGATGTTTTACAGAGTGCTGCAAGCTGACCCCACGCCCAACTCTCGTTCTTTCGGGTTCTGTGTTATTATTCTTTGCTTCCAGTAAGGGCCCAGTGACATAATCCTTAATAAGCAGTTTCAAATGCCATTCCTGCATTTCGTTTCAGAGCCCAAAGGTGGGAGGGGGGGAACCTACTTTCCTTCTAACAAGCCTGTCGCAAAAATAGACTTATTAGGGGTCTCTTCTTTAAAGTCGGAATGCCACTGCTTGAGAGAGAAGGAATAAACAGTCGGTATACAAATAATTCAGATCTGTAAAATGCAGAACTCAAACACTGGAATAAAACTAAAATCTAGAGGTGGACACACAAAAACTAGAACTTTCTGACGGAGTTTACAACCTGTGAACAAAAAGAAGAAAAAAAACTATTTCTATGAATAGTTTGTTGACACTTTATGCAATAGTCATCGTGAGTTTTCACATGTGAGTTAAAGGCATCCAGTCATAAAATCCTCAGTATCAATCAGATTTCTTAGCTTGAACTGGTCCCTCAGCAGAAGTCTCATCTTTAGCTTGTGAAGATGGCTTATCTTTCTCCTCATCTTGTGAAGATGACTTATCCTCCTCATCCTTAGCTTGTGAAGATGACTTATCCTCCTTGCCCTTATCCTCAGCTTGTGAAGGTGGCTTATCCTCCTGCTCATCCTCATCTCCTAATGACGTTTCACCTGAAATGTTTGGTCAACAGATGAAAAAATTAATAAAGAAACTTTGCTCCAAATAACTTAAAGGAATGACGTTTTGTTTTACCTGGAATGTTAGTCAAAAGATGGATCAAACATATGAAAGATATGTTGCTATTAAACAACTTAAGGGGATAAAGTTTTACGTGAAATGTTTAGTCTAAAGATGGGTCATATATATTAAGGATATGTAGCTACTAAATAAATAAAGGAGATGAAGTTTTACATGAAATGTTTGCTGAAATGATGGGTAAAAAATTCGAAAGATATTTGCTACTAAATAACTTAAGGGGATGAATTTTTATATGAAATGTTTTAGTAAAAAACTGAAAAAGATACCATGAAACATTTAATGGGAGTCATTAAATCCTGAGAAATCCCTTCAATATAATGGACAGATTCCAGTCTGGCACCTCTCTCACCAACATTTATCAGGGTTTTTCTTGGGTGTCCTTGTTTGCTCAATCCATTTGTTTCCCATTTCAGTGCCTGTTGTACTGGCTATGAAAGCAGATAGGACTGGAGAACTGGTTTTATAAAGGGAGACTTTCAGACATGTTGTGATAAAAGCCACGTTCTTTAAGGACCTGCTAACTGATAATAATTTCATGGGGTGGAGTGGTAGTTAAACTGAATGCAGTCGTGGAACCTAGGCTGCATGCAGTCATGGGAACCCAGGCTGCACTCTCTCATAGGACATAGGTGGGTTGGGGCAAATTCTAGATGTTTTAGGGTCGTTAAAAGCATCAAAAAACCTGGAAACACAGTTTTACCCCCCCCCCCCCCCCTTAAAATGTTGGGCTGTCCTGTGATATCATCTGGGGGTAGGATATTATGAAAGAACCAAATATCCTCTTCTTCCTTTGTCATCTCACTGATACCAGGTTTCAGCCCACTGCTGTGGTTGTCTGTATTTGTCTTGCACTTCTCAGGTGACTTGTGTAATGTAGGTTTC
>CAJHNH020004963.1:5000-27961 GCA_905116865.2 Candidula unifasciata
TTCAATCAGCGTTAGTTACATTGGTACTTGAACAAGAACACTAAAAATAACGCAATAATGAAAAAATAAATGATTTGCGTTTTTCATGACACTTACAGTTCTAAAAAAGACAATCCACAAAAACACTACAAATTATGTTGGCTTCATGGATTGTGAGAGGAAGTTTACATATGTTTGTGTCTGTTATAAACCATCCATACGAGTAATTCAATTATCAATTACAGTTTCCGCCCAGATGATACCGCTATACGTACATATGGGTCTGTAGTCAGAGGTAAGAAGAGTGGGTGGGGTTTTAGTGGGTGGGGTTTTAGTGGGTGGGTTTTTAGTGGGTGGGGTTTTATTGCAAAGGTGGAATGGACACTGGTTGAAAATAGATAGCCTCGCGTAGAACGTCACAACATTTATTATCAGAATGGAGGTGGAGGCGATAACGCCAGCTTTCCCATGGCGCTAGAGCTTTACAGCCCTTCTTCGATCCTTCTGTCAGAAAACTTATATCAGGAGGCCGGTAGCTTTTATGAAAGCTATCGTGCAATCCATATCCTCTCGTGAACCATACAGCTTTGTCTTAATTGTGGTTGGAACATGCCAGATTGCGTCGTCATGTAATTATTGTAACGGACTCACAAAGCATGCTTCGGAAAATTTTAACTGGCATCCTATGCGTAGATCCAACGATAGAAGGGGGAGAGGCAGACCAACAGAGAAAATGACCGATGAACTGCGACGGTGGAACAGAGGTATATCTTCGGTTGAACTGATACAGAAGACAAGGACCGAGGTCTGTAGAGATGCATGAACGCCTACGCCAGTTGACAGGGCACGTGCTGATGATGGATCCTTCTCGTAGAATGGCTTGCATCAGTCGATAAGACTCAGGTCAGCAACATTTGACAGATTTTCTGTCCAGGATATTCGCGTGTGCGAGGCAATGAGCAGGCAGATAGGATGGTTAGCTACTTTAAAATGAAGCAGACGTGGTTGTCTTTCTGGGATCACATGGACAGGGCCAAAGAAAAACATACAGCGAATCCATAATCCATATACTGAAAGGCGAAGTCAGTGGTCTGTGTGGGAAAAGAGGGAAGGGGTTAAATAAAGTGTCTTTAGGATGTTCGACACTGAAAGGGACGAGCTGAAGGGTTTGGAGGGGGGGGGGGGGGGGGGGGGGGGGCTAGGCGGACTTTTAACCAAGTTAGAACCGGAACTCTTAGCTTGTCGACTTTTGGTTAGCTACTAATGAAGTAGAGGGAGCACGCGTGGGAATGTTCCGACTACGGCGATGTCAATTCTGATTCACTGATACATTCACTGATACATTCACTGACACATTCACTGACACATTCACTGATCCATTCACTGATACATTCACTGATAAATTCACTGATACATTCACTGATACATTCACTGACACATTCACTGATACATTCACTTATACATTCACTGGTACATTCACTGACACATTCACTGATACATTCACTCATACATTCACTCATACATTCACTCATACATTCACTGATACATTCACTGATACATTCACTGACAAATTCACTGATACATTCACTGATACATTCACTGATACATTCACTGATACATTCACTGACACATTTACTGATACATTTACTGATACATTCACTGACACATTCACTGATACATTCACTGATACATTCACTGATACATTTACTGATACATTCATTGATACATTCACTGATACTTTCACTGATACATTCACTGTTACTTTCACTGATACATTCACTGATACATTCACTGATACATTCACTGATACATTCACTGACACATTCACTGATACATTCACTGACACATTCACTGATACATTCACTGATACATTCACTGACAAATTCACTGATACATTCACTGATACATTCACTGATACATTCACTGTTGCCACTCGCTCTTGACCCAGGCAAAGGCGATAAATGGAGTTGCTGTTTTCGGCTCGCATGGTTACATGAATACACTGTTTGCAATTGATGTTGGGCGTCTTATGTCACGGTCACGGCACAGCAATGGACTGAGATTTGTCAAATGGCAAGATAATTAATCGACCAATGTAGCTACAACCATAGCAAGATAATTAATATAGCAGATTAACTTAACCACAACCATGGCCAGATAGCTAGCAAATTATTGTAGCCACAACCAGGAGCAGATAGCTAGCAAATTAACGTAACCACAACCATGGGCAGATAACTAGTAGATGAACGTAGCGACAACCATGGCCAGTTAATTAGTAGATGGATGTAGCCACAACCATGGGCAGATAACTAGTAGATGAACGTAGCCACAACCATATGCAGGTAACTAGTAGATGGATGTAGCCACAACCATGGGCAGATAACTAGTAGATGAACGTAGCCACAACCATGGGCAGATAACTAGTAGATGAACGTAGCCACAACCATGGGCAGATGTAATGTGCTCATCTAGGGGTATGTGTTGTTTACATTGCTTTCAGACGAACAGTGAGTTGAAACGACACAGCATGAACGAATATTGAGTTCTTTGCTTTTATTCGTTGAATCGCCAGTTACCGCAAACATACATTCACGCTTCCTCGTGCTCGTCTTGCTTGGCTGAATCTAGCGACCTGGTCGGACTTCCCCCACACTACAGGAATTTATCAGCGTCTCTCGAACCATCCATCTATACTTCACGAACTCTGATATCTGACATTACGACGTATGGAAAAAACATTCAGTCCTCCTATGGAAATATAACGTTCACTTCACAAATCATTTATTCTTCTCAGGCGTCCATTCATGCGTCCTCTCTCAGTCAGGGCCGAACTTCAACTCCCTTACTTCAGTCTCTCGGTTCACGTCTTCCGTTCACCTCTCATGCTTTTCTTGTGTCTCTCACTTCGTTCACCATGAGACACACGAGACTCACTTCTCCCGTTTTTCTCTTCTCTCACGGGTCCTCCGACCTTTTTCTCTCCATCGGGAACTCTCTGGGGTTTCCCCGGGAATTCACAACATTACAATCTCCCCCTCCCTTCTAGTAAAAAAAAAATTAACCTTAATTTTTTTTTTTCTATTACTTTATCTTTAGGTTATATTTTTAAAGGTTTGGGAATACTTTAATGTAATGATGTGGATTACCTACTAATCATTTTGGGTTTTGGTGGTTACTTCCCTTTTGATAGGTTTTACATTATTTCCCTTTGTCACATTACCAGTTATTGTATCCAATAAGTACCAAGTGGCTTAATGGGAATCAACCATTCTGGCACTCTCTTCCAAGTGCGGTAGTCCATATAGGCTCTGCGTATTAACCCCATGCCATCCCACAGTCTGTATAAAACAGAACAACAATTCTGGTACTCTCTTTCAAGTACTGAAGTCCATATCGGCTATGGAACAGAAATGTAGAAAACCCGCAAAGTCCCACTCTAACCGTTGGACTTATGGCTACTGTCACTGGTTTACGTTTCAATTAGAGATATATGTTTCCCTATTTAGGATTTCGAACTCAATCCCTTGGATTATGTGGTGTAAATTACCCATCACTTTTCTGAAAAAAAAGTATTATTATTCCCTTTCTATATCATAGTAATTACCCTATTACATGTTTTGCAACCTATATTTTCACCAATAAATTTATCTAAACAACATATGTAATCATTATTAAACCTTATTTCAACATGTTGTAACATCTTCATTGTCATAATCATCATCATTATTGTCATCATCATCATCGTTATCATCATCATCATCATCATCATCATCATTGTTGTTGTTGTCGTTATCAGCATTATTGTCATCATATTCATCTCATCGTCATCATCATTCTCCTCATTATAGTCACCATTGTCACACGTATATTGTTGCTTACTTACAAATGTAACATACATAAAAATCATCAATTAAGCTATGTTTACATATTTCATTCATTCAAACATACTCTTTCCTGTAATTCAGGATTTCTCCAGGTAATACATACAATACAAAATTGAATCTATGTTTATAATCTGGACATCACGTCGGGTAGATGGTTTTCAATGCCCTTAATGTGTTCTATTTTGAACTGAAATTGGGATAATAATAATGCCCATCTGTATACTCTTGCGTTATTTGTTGCATCCATTGTTAACAATTTTGTCAGGCCTAAGTTATCAGTCAGAATAAGGAATTCCTTTCCTATCAAGAATTTCTGGAATTTTTTAAGGCTGATAACAAGAGCGAGAGCCTCTTTTTCAAAAGTACTGTATTTCTGTTGGGTGGAATTAAGTTTCTGTGAAAGATATAGAACCGGAAGAAGAGTACCGGAATGCCTTTGAGCTAACATCGCGGCTATGGTATGACCACTAGCGTCAGTTTGTAGGTAGAAAGTTTTAGATGGGTCCGGTTGTCTTAGTATTGGTGGAGTAGCAAATGAAGACTTGATTTTTTTGTATGATTTTGTCATGAGTTTTCTGTCCAATCCTTTTTTCTAAACTGGTCTTTTTTAAAAGTTCCGATAGAGGGGCTGTTAGTTCTGCTAACTTAGGGATGAATTTGTCGTAATAATTTACTAGTCCTAATAGTGCCTGCAGTTGTTTTTTGGTCTTTGGTCTTTGAACTTTTAAAAATTTTAGAGGGTTCGAAGGCCATCAGTTTGGTACTCCAATTTGCAAACATTCGCTGCGTATGTTGCGTGGGCATCTGCCTTTTTGTACTTCCATGTTACTAATACATCATTATGAAACACTATAATGGGTGGTTTCTAAATATTGTTATACCAGATACCTGATAATTAATTCCGTGCTAATGTATATAGACACAATTAAAACTGTTTAATTAAAGTGGACTGGTTAACCTAATATCACAATATATTAAAATAATCTGCTTGCTGTATGTGACTGCTGTTACCGACAAGTTGTATGTGTAATCACAGAATGAGGAAAGTGTTTAGAATAAACCATGTGTATAAGCAATAGTTTTAGTAGTAGCAATGCAAGTAGTGTAACACTTTTGAGAAATTGACAGCTTTTGATAATCACCAAGACTTGTGAATTGAAGTTTTTCCGACTAGGATAATTAGTCACCAAAAGTTGCACTATTTGAATAGCATAGATAGTACAGGATAACTCTAAGTTCTTTGTCTGGAATGTTGTCAAAATAATCTGCAATATAATTAAAATGAAGTGTAGTATCCACATCCAACCATGTGTATAATGTGATGTACCATTCTGCTGTTTCTGTACATGGTGTTTCTTTTGTGATATGTCATGATACTTTTTTGTTAACATATCGTATCGCTTTCTAGTTTCAGGACTCGGCGATTTGCAATATTTTTTACAACAATCACAGAGAATGGAATGTTTCATTTGATATATCTTTACACTGTGTTTTGTTTCTGTGTTTTCAGTGTTTTTTGTTACTGTTGTTTTTATAACCACACACTTTTTTCTGCCAAGCTTAGCTTTTGTCTTTGAAGGCTGTTTATTCTTGCATCCTTCGCTTTCATTCATTTCACTTTTTTTCTTTCTGTGCTGGGCTTTGTTACGACTGCTATTCTTCTTGCTTCTTTCTTCCATACTTTCTGACTCATTCTTTGGCCTTTTTCTTGTGTTTGGATTTTCATTCTTCCTTTCACTCTCCAATCTTTCTCTGACACATTCTTCTTTGGGATATGGAGTGTTAACTTTTGTATCTTCGCTCTCACTTGTGTTGACACTCTCACTGGGATTTGTAGGGTTGTCTTTCGTAACCTTACTCTCACTCACATTACAGCATTCTTTGGGATATGGGGAGTTGTCTTCCGTACTTTCATTCTGACAATATTTATAGCAGGACAGTTACGTCTGGTGTGCAAATAACATCCACAAAATATAACATTTTACTGCATTTTCATACCCTCTTTAACTTGTTTTTTTTCTATGAGCAAAATCACCTGTTCGATTCTTTCATTAAATAGTGGGCTTTTATCACAAGGTGCGTCGTCACCATGTCTATCGTGACAGTGGTTGCAATTGATGGTCTTTACCTCTTTCTTGCCATATCTAAAGTTTTTGTTCTGAAAATTTCTGTTGGTATGGTTTTGAATAGACTGCTGCTCCCACTTCTATCAAATCAGAACTTGATAGCACGAAGATATCAGGGTGTGTGCTGCAAAATAATTTTCACCTACTTCTTCTAAAGAATCTAAATTTGTTGGGCTTATTTTCCTTTAGGAAAGTTGCCATTGGCTGTGGAAGAGATTCTAAAACATTTTTACATCTTAACAACAAATCAACCAATAACTTATAGTCATTTTTTTACATTGGCTGCTTCAAAACACCATTTTTGGGAATATGTTCTGCACTTCTGACAGATAGTCTGCAAATGTTTGACTACTTTTTGGTCTCAAAAATCGTTGAACTGTTTTTCGGTAGCCAGCTTCGTGCAGGTTGTAATGCTTCATTAACCTCTCTTTGATATAGTTGTAATCTAGTCTTTTGGTTTCCGGAATTGTTTCCAGAATCTTTAAGGGTTCAAATGCCAGGGTTTTTTGAAAGATTAAAGCGTTAATCTTGCAATGGGGACGTTATGCATGTGCATACCTAGTTCGAAAATTGGCTATATACGCTCCGATGTCGTCTTCCTTGCAGTAATTTCGGGACTATTCCTGCATATTTTTTGAATTTGTTTTCTTCTGCTTTGATTCTCTCTTTTTCTATGGCTGCTTCTCTTTTTGACTCATTTTCCATTTCCTTTGTTCTGATCTGAGTTTCTGCTTTTTCTTTGTCCGCTTGTATTTGTGCCTCTCAACCTCTGTTTTTCCAGCTGTAATTTTTTCTCTTCAATTTCTTTTTGTACCAGTAATTCTTTCTCTTTTAGATGTAGTTCGTGTTCACGTACAAGTCTGCGTTCTTCTCGTTCTTCTGCTGCTTTTCTCAATTGTTCTTCTTTCTCTTCTGCTGCTCTTCTCTGTTTTTCTTCTTTTTCTTCTGCTGCCTTCTCTTTATGTTTTTCATCCACATACTTCCTTAACTCTTCGCCCTGAAGGCCCAATTCTTTACCAATGGCTACCCATTCCGCCATTTTTGACTTGTAGATGTATACAATATTCCTGTACAAATATAACAATTACAAATGCGTTCACAAATATTACATTTAATAGCAATACAATCACAATCAACAAAATCAATATGTGATATATAATCACTATGTTTAGCTGAGTAGTTTTCTACCTACTCAGAACAATAATATCAACTATGAACTTAATTACTCAACTTTTAAAAAAAAAAAAATTACTATGGCTCCTATCGAGCTAAGACACAGTCTATTCTACGGATCCTTCTTTTCGCTATAGCACACTTCTCGGCTGTACGGAAATATATTGAACGAGTCTCTTGTAGATCGTGTCGTGCAATTGAATCTTCCGGTTGGTAATGTCACTTCATTAATTGGCCACTACCCGTCTGAATTCATATTGTGGTTCATCATGGAAGTAGTGTACTTTTTTGAAAAATAGCGGCACTCGTCTATAAGTTGAACATGGGTGTCAATCTGAATAGTTTATGGAAATTTTCTGTCTGTTGTAAAGACTTGAAGGAACTCACAGGAAACTGTTCTGCACGTGTACTTGTTCTACCTGTGCCACGGATGTTCGTTTAGCGGTGTTCCGCTAGCTGCATGTTATATCGGATATGTGGATATAAGTCGGCTGTCCGCTTGACCAATGTCACTCAGCTAGATGCCTTGTCTTAACACACTTACGTTATGTTAGCATGTTTAGTGATCACTGTACTTGGTGGCTGTTGCCCTTTGCAACTACTGTTTCAAACACTGGACTGATTGATGACTACTTTGATGTTGTAATACATAGTATAGTTGTTACGATCACACTGTAACAATGTGTAGTATAGCTGTTACAATCACACTGTAACAATACGCAGTATAGTTGTTATGATAACACTGTAATAATACGCGGCATAGTTGTTATGATGACACTGTAACGATAACTAATTTCGACACGTTACCCAGTGGCGAATTTGGCCATCCTTACACAGGAAAAATGTACTTGAAATTTCTACACATTTTCTTGAGGTAAATTTCGACATAGCAACTGGTGTTACCACGGATGATGGCGGTATAGCGGCCTTGACCCAGTCCCCCACTTACGTCAACTCTGCAGCCCCGCTTTGAGCTTTGAAGTTTAACTGGTCCAACTGGCCGGGTTTTTGGTCACTACACTGACCATGTTTGTCGTTGCTTGTTCTGAACAAATAAATTTTGACTAACAACTGCTGTTACCTCAGACGATTACTGGAAATCGACCTTGACACAGAACGCCACTTACATTGACTGTTCAGCTCCGTTATTAGCTGTCGAGTTCAATTGGTCCAATCCGCTGTGTTTTCAGTGATGTTCCGGTTATCTTCTGTCGTTGTTTTTTGTCCCGGATGTGTCCGTTTTAGAGCCTCCACTTGTAATGTGCTCATCTAGGGGTATGTGTTGTTTACATTGCTTTCAGACGAACAGTGAGTTGAAACGACACAGCATGAACGAATATTGAGTTCTTTGCTTTTATTCGTTGAATCGCCAGTTACCGCAAACATACATTCACGCTTCCTCGTGCTCGTCTTGCTTGGCTGAATCTAGCGACCTGGTCGGACTTCCCCCACACTACAGGAATTTATCAGCGTCTCTCGAACCATCCATCTATACTTCACGAACTCTGATATCTGACATTACGACGTATGGAAAAAACATTCAGTCCTCCTATGGAAATATAACGTTCACTTCACAAATCATTTATTCTTCTCAGGCGTCCATTCATGCGTCCTCTCTCAGTCAGGGCCGAACTTCAACTCCCTTACTTCAGTCTCTCGGTTCACGTCTTCCGTTCACCTCTCATGCTTTTCTTGTGTCTCTCACTTCGTTCACCATGAGACACACGAGACTCACTTCTCCCGTTTTTCTCTTCTCTCACGGGTCCTCCGACCTTTTTCTCTCCATCGGGAACTCTCTGGGGTTTCCCCGGGAATTCACAACATTACAGCAGATAACTAGTAGATGAACATAGCCACAACCATAGGCAGATAGCTAGTAAACAGACAGCAGCTAGCGTGCACTACATTAAAGCAGCAAACTACAAGGCAAGAAGTGAAGCAGTAAAGACATGGATTGAGGGAGTAAATGACAGTGCAGAAGCGCAATATGACAACTAACACAAGCTGCGTAAATAGCAATATACAGCAAACTACATCTAACTCCTCGCTGCGTCCCTTGACCTATAAGAAGTAGGACACACACACAAAAAGATAAAACTGACAGTACTAAGTACAATGCAGTGAAGTAGAATGATATAGTCTCAGAGGTTTACAGCTAACCACAGATACCGTTTGGGAACCGCCCAAGCAGGCTCTGGTGGCAACATCCCCGACCAGCGAAGGAAGTATTGCGGAGGTAATTTGTAATATTAACCACGTCTTGTTGTCGGACGCTATCTGAAGTCTGTCATTGCAGGTAAAACATATAGCGATTCTGTAAAATTTCCTATGGCAATTATGAACATCTTGAGGCATGCATGTGTGTACATCTTAGTTTGTGCATGTCTGTACTTTGTGTGTGTGTAAATCAACGTGTATACATGCCTGCTCTTATTTGTGTATATATCTACGTGTGCACACACCTACCCTTGTTTATACACACTCTTTTGTGTACACTTACGTGTATGCGTACATACGTTTATGTGAACATTTACGTGTATGCGTGCCTACTCTTATGTGTGTACATCAACGTGTTGGTATGCCTCAAATTATGTGTATGCTTAACTACCCTAATTTGTATACATCTAAGTGTGTGTGCTTACCTTTATGAGAGTACATCTACTGTCTGTTAGATTCTTTTAAACTCTGTTTATTTTAGCGTTCTTAGCTAGGCTTATATTTGCATTGATCAGCAGCCACTTGTTTTATGACGTGGTTAGCTTCATGATAGCCATCTTTATTGCCTTGTATAAAGATTAGTTGCGTATCCTTTACAGGACGTTGCAGAACCAACCCTAACAGCCCTTGGCTGTTGTGTGGTTTTTCTAGGCAAATTTACGTCCACTAGTTTGCCATTGCTTTCTGGATAGTCGGTTTTCTTGATACCACTGTCGAAACCAACGCGAGGCGCGTGACCTGCAGCTGGGATCGAACCCGGCATCCCGGCATTACGAAGCGTTCGCATTGACTTTGCCACAGAGCAGACATTTTCTTGTATATTCGCTGGTAATTTGAAGCTGCCGATTTCATTACGTAGAGTCTGACAATCAGGCACTCGCAGTTCCAACTACGTGGCAAATGGGTCAACCCATAGATGCCCCGTTTCTGTGCCAATGAAAACCAGACAGAATATCCACCACTGTCGCTTGTGGGGAAACAAATTCACACAGACTGCAGTCCAAACAAAGCCAGCGGCATACACACCCACTAAATGCACAAGGCAGACGCCAGAAATACCACTTAAATCAGTCCGCTGCTAGAAAAAAGTTCATCGTCGATAGTAGTAATCTGGTAATCTGGTAATCCTAGTTTCAGCTTCATAGCAAACGGGACGCCCCATAGTTGCCCTGCTCCTGTGGCAACCGAAAATTCACGGAGCTCACAGTGTCACGCCATGCACTCAACTCAGAAGCTGAAACTATATCCTTCCTGTCTACAGATGGAGCAAAAATGCAACGGCCACCGTCTGGCAGGGAAAAAAAGGTGGCCGTGCCTAGCGTCCATATTGACCTGAAGCATTATATGAGGGTTAATAAACGGTCACCCCAGCAGTACCCTCATTATTAGCTGGGGAAGGTACTTAGGACATTGCATCCACCAGCAGGCGTCGCCCCTACAACGACCTGTCTGCCTTCGTTAACTACTGTTCACCTAACAGCCATGCAGTTCTTTGGCATGAAGGAGACACCTTGAACTTGGGTTTCGGACTGCCGACTCCCTACAAGATATTATTTTATGTTTTGTTTTCACACTTGATGTCACTGCACATTGGGCATACCTATGCGTGCTCAGTTCTCCGAAGCAGCAGCCACTCCAAAGTACTTCTTCTAATTGTCCCCATGAGAAGCTGGTTATATTGTCTCCTTTCTCGGCCCCGAAGACGGCAAAGACGTGCATCACCATGCCTAACTCCCATGTCACGCAATCGTGCCAGTGTCAGGGATTCCTGATTATCCACTAGCCTAGCCCGTACATCGTTGACGATATCTGCTCTGTCCATGCTTTTTCCCGCAATCATTAGTGCAGTGCTTGCCAGTTGGTCCGCTCGCTCATTTCCCTTTACGCCCGTATGACCCGGTGTGTAGATCCAGATTACGGAGGTTAAGTGCGATTTCCGAATGCTTTCTATCCATTGAAAGCGCATACTGCCTGTTGCTATCTTCTGAAGCATATTCATTGAGTCTGAGACAATTACTGCCTGTGTGGCGGTTTGCTCGGATAGTCGATAGTAGTACCGGTTGCAACAGGTCAGTAGTCGAATACGCAATTAATCAGTTACTGGTTGTATATCTTCAGAGTGTCCTCACACTTCTAGGTCCATTTCTTCGAAAGCGTATCGTTATCCCTCTTTACCCAAAAAGGTTTTTAAACGAGTCTTCTGTCTGTGAATATCGCCAAAATAATTCACTTATCTCTTTACTCTCACAAAAAGTCATTTTTGTTTCAATTTTTAATCTGGCTAGAAACTCTGCATTTTATTGTTTCGTTAATATGTGTCCCTTCTGGTGTCCTTTTTGAGCTGGGGTTGGGGGGGGGGAGGAAGGGGAGGGGGCGAGAGGGTTTGTGAACAGATCCACTATCTCTTAAAAGGCCTTGCGTAAAGACGGCTGAAAGTTAAATAAGGTGTTCCTGAAATCAGAGGTGTTAGTTTGAAAAGTGCAAATAGTTAGTTATTCCACAGATTATCTTCATTGCACGCCTAACCTTTCAGTCCATAAGTGCTCAGATCCCCTGCTTAGTAAATCCCGCGATGTGTAGCGGCTCACGATAACAGTTCTGTGTTGGTTTCTCATTATTCTTTGGCTTCCTGCATAGTGCTTTCGTATGGCCACATCTCTTTTATATTTTTCTTGCAGTTTGGTCATGATTGCAGATTCACCTCGTCACTTGGTTTGTGCAGTCTGATCATGGTTGTAGATTCACCTCGTCACTTGGTTCTTGCAGTCTGGTCATGATTGTAGATTCCCCTCATCACTTGGTTCTTGCAGTCAGGTCATGATTGTAGATTCACCTCGTCACTTAGTTCTTGCAGTCTGGTCATGGTTGTAGATTCACCTCGTCACTAGGTTTGTGCAGTCTCGTCATGGTTGTAGATTTACCTCGTCACTTAGTTCTTGCAGTCAGGTCATGATTGTAGATTCACCTCGTCACTTGGTTCTTGCAGTCTGGTCATGGTTGTAGATTCACATCGTCACTTAGTTCTTGCAGTCTTGTCATGGTTGTAGATTCACCTCGTCACTTGGTTCTTGCAGTCTGGTCATGGTTGTAGATTCACATCGTCACTTAATTCTTGCAGTCTGGTCATGGTTGTAGATTCACCTCGTCACTTGGTTCTTGCAGTCTGGTCATGGTTGTAGATTCACCTCGTCACTTAGTTCTTGCAGTCTTGTCATGGTTGTAGATTCACCTCGTCACTTGGTTCTTGCAGTCTGGTCATGGTTGTAGATTCACATCGTCACTTAATTCTTGCAGTCTGGTCATGGTTGTAGATTCACCTCGTCACTTGGTTCTTGCAGTCTGGTCATGGTTGTAGATTCACCTCGTCACTTAGTTCTTGCAGTCTGGTCATGGTTGTAGATTCACCTCACCACTTGGTTTTCGCCAACGTCTTACTTCTTGTAGAGCATTCTAAATATTAGCAAGATTCATTAGGTGTCAGCCCGCCACTGCAGTTTTACCTGCAAGCCGATCATCTTGCTCATTTCCTTGCACGCTTGTGTCCCTTGGAACAAACAAGAAACTGATATGAGTCAGCCCCGACCGCTTTACACTCTAGCCACTGCCTTGGGATCCAGCCCTTCTGTATCTTCCTAAGCATACCCACTAAGCCACTGAAAAGTACAAGTATCGCATTCTAGCGGTAAAGCACAACATAATGTGACAATTGCCCTTTTCAGGGCGGTCTCAGAAAAAAAATTACCTTGTTTCCACGAAATCTACCTATTCTTCTGTATACCAACATCTTGTGTATCTCAGTTTTACTTTCTGATTGCTAGTTCACTGACTGGCTTTCAGTGTTATATAGTCAGACTGAGTCTATATGACATTTGACAATTCTCACTTTAGTTCCCTCTAAAATGTGTTTGACAATTTGCAGTCTGCATCCAAATGAGTCAGATCTGTAAAACACGCAACAGTGAGGTTCTGGAACAGGACTCCAACCCAGAAGTGGATGAAAAACCAAAATTTTTCGCTGGAGTTTACCAGCCGCTGAACGCCAAGAAGAAGAAATGGAAGCTATAATCTGTTCAACAATAGATAAACACACATGTAGGCCATTTTCTCGAAAACCGCCTGTTGGATCGCAATGATTTTTTTGAACGCATACTTAGAATATCCATGAAGTTAGCAAAAATATACAAATATATATTTTTTTACTAAAGAAGAATATCATTTGTAGTTGTTTTCTTCTTTACGATTTATATTTTTATCATGAAACCGTCCTAGCAAACATTTGGAAGGTTTACTTTCGTTAGTTTCATGAAGTAATGCACACTATGGCTGGTTTAACAGGGGATGGGAGGTTAGGGGGGGGGGGGGGGGGCGCGGGGTCCAATGAAACCTACGCAATTTCACGATTTTCTTGTGCAAAGTCGCACTCTTAGTGACCTGACGCTGAAATAAAACGTCGGTCAAGGTTGTTTAGTCAAATTAGTGTTGAGTTATTGTCATATAGCTAGCTTATTCAAGCTAACATAGACATCAACTTCAAAATGAATTTGAGATGCAAATCTATAACTATGGAGAAGGTTACCTTTTTACAGGACCAGTACTTCCTGGGGGAATCTAAGACAGGTCACTTATATTCATAACCCAGAGAAACGAACAAGATTGGCGTTTGGTGTAGATAGAACATCATTTTACCGTTGGATTAGACAGGATACAGAGTACACTCATGCCAAGCAGGAAAGGAATATTAAAGATGACGATTGTGATGTAGATGTCATTAGACGTGAGATCTTAAAAATGTTAAAGACAAATCAACTTGTTACTCTCCGAAACTAAAATTAACATTGAAATCACAATGCAGTTTTGACATTTCAAAAAGGCCTTTTCAAAAATAGACATTCATTTCTGAAAAATGTGTGTTGAACATGGCCTCAGAGAGGAAGACGAGTACTGGCACAGAGATGGATTACAATTTGTTCAGCCAGTAACCTATTAAAGTAAAGTAAAAAAGTAAAGTAAAGTTCCCTTTTCACGCCTTTCGGCGCATCGGGCATATGGGCAGAGCGTCCCATATTTTTACAGACCATCAGCACTCTGTGGGTAATGTGGTCAGCATTACGCCGGCTGTCTTTACTTTCCCAGGACAGCCCATCCTGGTACCCATTTTAGGCTGGGTCGACCTGCGACGTCCCATACCACGATAAAAATCCACGCAGCCCACGCAGGTTTCGATCGCGGTATGCTGGCTTACGAGTCGGACTCGCAACGCCTTAGCCGCTGACGCCGCCAGTAACCTATTGGGAACGTCATATTCGAAATGATTAAAACTATTTTTTTTTTCAATGAGTGGTTGAATATCATCAACCCGTTAGGTACATCTACCATTGCAATAAACACATCTCCATATCCAAATGTGTCAAATATAATACAAATTACTGTGCAGTTAAGAAACAACGTGTGGTCTAATGGTAACTGAAATTGAATACTAACTGTTGCAAATTGGTGACATGTTTACAATTGAAGAAGGCAGACAGATTGGCTGGATCTGCACCACTGGGCGTTGAGTTGAAACATGACAAGGCAGATGTGGTCAAGGCCCTTTGGGAACAAGTACAATATAAAATAGATTAACATAGCCTGGAGAGAATGATACATCTTGGTGTGCCTGGCCGGCACACTATACTTAGAGGACAGGCAATCATCAGTTCTGGTTATGCCTAGTGGCACATGAGGCTTCAGAGAGGACTTTCCATGCTTTCCTGTCCTGTGCAATCTTCAGTGCAGTTTTCCATGTCAAAGATGCCGCACTCGGGTCACTTTCCATCGTTCGTCTCTATGTTGTTTTTGGGCGCCCCTGTTTTCTCTTTCCCTCTGGTGTCCATGTGAGAGCTGTTTTGGCAGGTATATCAGAAGTCATTCTCATAACGTGGCCAAGCCATTTCCATCTTCTCTTGGTAATCATACTGTCTAAAGTTTCTTGGTTTGTGGCTTGAAGTAGTTTAGTGTTTGAGGTTGTATCTGGTCAGAAAATTTTCATAATTCTACATAGACATGTGTGGTGGAAGGTGGACAGCTTGTGTGCATGCTTTTTGGTCATTCTCCAGCATTCCGCTACATAAAGAAGAACTGGCAAAATGATGCTCTTGTAGAGTCGGAGTTTCGTTCCTCTGCAGTAATTGTTGGATTTCCAGATTTGCCTCATCCTTCCAAAAGCAGCCCTAGCTTTGTTCAGACGTGACTGTATGTCTTCCTCTGTCCCTCCCAGTAGGGACACCACACTGCCAAGATATGTGAAATGTTCTACATTTTCAAGTGATTGGTCACTTATGGTCACTGGTTGTTGGTTTGGACTGTTTGTCATGATCTTAGTTTTCTTTGTATTTATTCTCAGTCCCACCATTTCTGCTGTGCAGTTTAGTCTGTTACTTTTCTCTTGTATGTGTTCATGTTTATGCGATAGGAGTGCTATTTCATCTGCAAATTCAAGGTCCTCAGGCATGGTGAATGGAGTCCATCGTATGCCTCTTAATGTCCTGTCTACTGTGTTCTTTAGTATCCAATCAATCACAAGGTTGAAGAGGAGAGATGGCATAACACATCCCTGTCTTACACCCGTCTTTACTGGGAAAGATGTATTGTAATTTTTTATACTGCAGGAAAAGTCTTTATAGAAGAGAGCAATTATGTTGACTATTTTTTCTGGAATTCCACAGTGTCGTAAAATTTTCCACAGACCGTCTCTATGGACGCTGTCAAAAGCTTTCTCAAAGTCCACAAAATTAACATATATACTTCTCTGCCATTCTTTGCATTGTTCTAAAATGTTACGTATGGCGAAGATGTGCTCAGTTGTTCCTCTGCCCTTTCTGAATCCTGCTTGTTCCACTCGTAGGTATTTATCTACTCCTTTTTCAAGCCGCATTATGATGATTTTACAAAATATTCTGCTTGGTACTGAGAGTAGAGTAATTCCCCTCCAATTATTGCAGTCTGTTGTCTCCTTTTTTGGGGATTTTGACTATTGTTCCTTCAGTCCAGTCGTCAGGCAACACTTCTTTTTCCCAAATATCCTTGAACAATGGTTCTAGAATGCTAGCAGTTGTGTTGGGATCTACTTTGAGAAGTTCTGCTGGCAGTTCGTCTTTGCCTGGTGCTTTGTTGTTCTTTAAAGTGTGGATAGCTTTACGGATTTCTTGTTTGCTTGGTGGTTCAGTAATAATGTCAATATCCTGAGAGGCTGGTTGAATATCTGGAGGATTTTCAGGATCAGGTCTGTTCAAGAGGTCGGAGAAGTGTTTAGTCTACTGCATGTCTTGTTTTTGTTCTGTGGTGAGCAGTCTGCCTTGGTTATCTCTGATGGGTATGCTGTGATAATTGTTTATGTTTCCGCAAATTTGCTGGGTAATTTTGTGTAGGGTTTGTAGATCATGAGCTTTAGCAGCATTTTCTGCAGTTTCTGCAAGATTTTCCATAAATCTTCTCTTGTCAGCTCTGACACTTTTCTTGGTCAATGACCAGGAAAAGAGGACAGGCAAGATGGACATATCAGAGTGCGTCCAGTACCATTAGTATAGAAACTCTGCGTTGGCTGCTGAAGATGGAGACGGAGCGCATTTGGACATGCCCTGAGTGCTGTGATGTCTTTCTTGACTTAGCTCAATTCAACTCAGTCGAACAAACATTACAACAAATACATTTTTTTCACCTATCAATGTATCATGAAGACACGCCTATGAAAAAAAAGGAAATTCAGTTTTTAGTGTAAAATCTTAAAGTTCACTCAACTTGTTTACAGTGGTTTGAGAAGATCAAAGAAATTGGCTGGTATTCAGCATCACCAAGAGTGTCGCGACTCGTCATGGATCTTAGACACACCTGTACTTCTGAAATCCAAACAAACGCCATTAGAGCGCAGGGTAAACAGCATAACCACTTTTACATTGAAAACTTCACACTGAATATATGTGTCATTATACGTATTATAGTGTATACACATATAGTGTAGTATAGGGTACACACGTATAGTGTAGTATAGGGTACACACATATAGTGTAGTATAGGGTACACACATATAGTGTAGTATAGGGTTAACACGTATAGTGTAGTATAGGGTACACACATATAGTGTAGTATAGGGTACACACATATAGTGTAGTATAGGGTACACACATATAGTGTAGTATAGGGTACACACATATAGTGTAGTATAGGGTACACACATATAGTGTAGTATAGGGTACACACATATAGTGTAGTATAGGGTTAACACGTATAGTGTAGTATAGGGTACACACATATAGTGTAGTATAGGGTACACACATATAGTGTAGTATAGGGTTAACACGTATAGTGTAGTATAGGGTACACACATATAGTGTAGTATAGGGTACACACATATAATGTAGTATAGGGTTAACACGTATAGTGTAGTATAGGGTACACACATATAGTGTAGTATAGGGTACACACATATAGTGTAGTATAGGGTACACACATATAGTGTAGTATAGGGTACACACATATAGTGTAGTATAGGGTACACACATATAGTGTAGTATAGGGTACACACATATAGTGTAGTATAGGGTACACACATATAGTGTAGTATATAGGGTACACACATATAGTGTAGTATATAGGGTACACACATATAGGTGTAGTATAGGGGTACACACATATAGTGTAGTATAGGTACACACATATAGTGTAGTATAGGGTACACACATATAGTGTAGTATAGGGTTAACACGTATATGTGTAGTTAGGGTACACACATATAGTGTAGTATAGGGTACACACATATAGTGTAGTATAGGGTTAACACGTATAGTGTAGTATAGGGTACACACATATAGTGTAGTATAGGGTACACACATATAATGTAGTATAGGGTACACACATATAGTGTAGTATAGGGTACACACATATAGTGTAGTATAGGGTACACACATATAGTGTAGTATAGGGTACACACATATGTGTGGTATAATAGGGTTAACACGTATAGTGTAGTATAGGGTACACACGTATAGTATAGTATAGGGTACACACATATAGTGTAGTATAGGGTTAACACGTATAGTGTAGTAATAGGGTACCACGTATAGTGTAGTATAGGGTACACACATATAATTGTAGTATAGGGTACACACATATAGTGTAGTATAGGGTACACACATATAGTGTAGTATAGGGTACACACATATAGTGTAGGAAAAAAAAAAAAAATAGGGTACACACATATAGTGTAGTATAGGGTACACATCATATAGTGTATATAAGGGTACACACATATAGTGTAGTACAGGGTACACACATATAATGTAGTATAGGGTACACACATATAGTGTAGTATAGGGTACACACATATAATGTAGTATAGGGTACACACATATAGTGTAGTATAGGGTACACACATATAATGTAGTATAGGGTACACACATATAGTGTAGTATAGGGTACACACATATAATGGTATTATATAGGGTACACACATATAGTGTAGTATAGGGTACACACGTATAGTGTAGTATAGAATACACACATATAGTGTAGTATAGGGTACACACATATAATGTAGTATAGGGTTAACACATATAGTGTAGTATAGGATACACACATATAATGTAGTATAGGGTACACACATATAGTGTAGTATAGGGTACACACATATAATGTAGTATAGGGTACACACATATAGTGTAGTATAGGGTACACACGTATAGTGTAGTATAGAATACACACATATAGTGTAGTATAGGGTACATGCATATAGTGTAGTATAGGGTACGCACATATAGTGTAGTATAGGATACACACGTATAGTATAGTATAGGGTACACACAGATAGTGTAGTATAGGGTACACGCATATAGTGTAGTATAGAATACACACATATTGTGTAGTATAGGGTACACACATATAGGGTAGGTAATACAGGGTAGTAGAAGTAAACTATTACCCATGCTATATTATAAGTTGCTGCTTCAATAGTTCATAGATTTGTTTTGGGTACTCTCAAGTTTGTTTCTAAACAAGCCCAGGCGGAGAACCACTAAACCACAACCGACGCGTGGCCTCTCAGTTTTTGGAGGGTCTGGTTTGGTTAGGTCGCCCTGTTAAAAGCGATCGCATTTTACGCAATCTATTCATAACCAAGTACGTTGACCTAAGTCGTAGCTAGTTCACCGAGTTCTAGCCGCCTCCCTATGATGAATGTATGAAACATGGCGCTTGCTGGAATCTTTACTAGGTCGGCTTCCTTTGTTATTTTGTTTTTAAACATTGGAACAAAGCACAGACAGGAACGTGCCAGGTGAACCAATAAAGAGTAACGAGATGTGTGTGGGGCGGGTTAACATTTTTCGGCCGAGAAGAGGGACCACTGGAAAAATATGTGGAAGGAGAGACAGAGGAAGACAACGAGAGAAGATGCTTGACAGTCTTGTTGCATGGCCTGGAGGTGTGTCGGCACACGAACTGAAACATGCTGCAGGATATCGCAGATTATGGAGAGGCATGATCGCCCACGCCAGTCAGCAAGGCACCTGATGATGATGATGTGGGGCGGGTGGGCGGGGAGGGAGGGGGGAGGAGGGGGGTGTTAATACGATTTAAATAATGTAGTTATTAATAAAGACATAAATGCAAACACACACGCACACACACACCACACACACACACACCACACACACAACAAAGTTTAAGTAGTATCTATCCAAGATTAGCCATAATCAGTAACCAGTAGGTGTTTCGTCCTTTTTAGGACGACATTTTTTGTTATTTGAAGCCCCACTCTAGCTTTTGCCAGGGGCCGCAATATAGGCAGGCCATAAATATGGCCAATTGCCTGAAAGCGGTTTCTGGGACCTCTCCACGGCGATCCTCATCCACATGGTGGCACATTGTGTTATCGGGTGTTTATGGCTTGTGTGATGTCCTGGTAGGGTAGAAAGTCAGTCAAATTAGCCATAATCCATATAACCGTAGAGTGACAACTTTAATAGAAAAGAAACCTGTATTTTTATTGAAAATACATCAAGACAGAGAACTCTGTCAGAAAGACGCAACTTGACAATGTCACTGACATCAGAATATTAGACAAAAAAGAGAGGCGATAAATAAAATTAAAAAAATAGAACCTATTCATAAAAGACAGGACAACTAAAACAAACTAGACAAGCGATGTATATATATATATATATATGTATATATCTTGCACACATTGTAGTTAGTAACAATCTAGCAATACTCTCAGTTCCCTTACCTTTATATCCAATATGTCACCAATGACCTGTATCCATATAAGGGCCTGGTCACAACACTCACAGATATAATACTCACAGATACAACACTCACAGATATAACACTCACAGATACAACACTCACAGATATAACACTCACAGATACAACACTCACAGATATAACACTCACAGATACAACACTCACAGATATAACACTCACAGATACAACACTCACAAATACAACACTCAGAGATACAACACTCACAGACACAACACACACAGATATAACACTCACAGATACAACACACACATATACAACACCCACAGATACAACATTCACATATATATCACTCACAGTACAACACTTACAGATACAACACTCACAGATACAACTCACACAGATACAACAAACATATACAACTGCAAACTCAAATATGCAACACACACAAAAAGAACACTCACAGACACAACACACACAGATACAACACACATAAACACAACACACACAGATACAACACTCACAGATACAACGCACAGTGACACAACACACACATACAAAACATACGGATTCAACACATACAGATACAACACACACAGATACAGAACTCACAGACACAATACACACACATGCACACTTATAGATACAACACTCACAGACACAATACACACACATGCACACTTATAGATACAACACTCACAGACACAATACACACACATGCACACTTATAGATACAACACTCACAGACACAATACACACACATGCACACTTATAGATACAACACTCACAGACACAATACACACACATGCACACTTATAGATACAACACTCACAGACACACACTCACACTCACACAACATACGCATTAAAAAACATAGCCGCAGACACAACACACACAATCATGATACACACACAAGCACATAGATACACACAGGCAAAATACGTTCAAAGACAAAAAGCACAAACAAAACATACACACGCACACACTACACACACAACCACTGCACACACACGATAGACACACCCACACACACAAACACACACACACACACATACAACAAACACACTTACAGCTAAGAATACTACCTAATAGGTCACGTGATTCTTGATCACATGTACCTTTAGGAAATAGCGTCTGTTGTGTAAACATTACACAGTTTTACAAGCGCGACTAGGACATTAACCTCGTAAACACCACGCGTTGAATGTACAGATGCACACATATAAGCACGAGCTCAGTACGACTGCACTGAAGTCTGATTGTAGAATAGGGCTGGGGGGATGGGGAGATAGTGTTATTCAAATGTAGCACATAGCATATTTTCCTGATTTCAGCCGGGCACAAGGGGGCGGGGCAGAGAAAAACTGCACGCCCACACAACGTCGTGTACGTGGGGACCCAGGCTGGAGAATGACTACTTCCGTGTCAACAAGGAAAATGGCTTAGACAATAAATATGAACCACTTCCTAGTGCAGACTATGCCCGTCAACATCTGCTAAAGTCAAAGTGTCTGTCTTGCAACACCAAGATCAAATATATACAACGTTAGTAAGACCAGTCGTTTTAAATGGCTCTGAAACGTGAAGCACAACTAAAAGAGATGAAGCCTTTTTACGTGTTTTCTAAAACAGAGACTTAAAACGAATCTTTGGTCCCGTCAAAGATGCAAACGGCGGTGAATTGAGAGTGAGAAGCAACAACGAAATTCATAATCTGTTTAAATCACTACTAATCACTGGCATCATAAGAGCTAAGAGACTGAAATGGTTGTGGCATATTGAAAAAATGACAGAGAAGTTAAAACTGTATACACCAGGGAGATAAAAGGTCGTAGACCACGAGGCAGACCAAGAAGACGATGGAGAGATAATACCCAGACAGACCTGCAAACACTTGGTGTTACCAACTGGAAAGACAAGGCTAACCAGGGAGATGAATGGAGGCGGGTGATGTCTGCAGCAATGAACCTCAAAGGTTCGGAATGCTGAAGAAGAAGAAGTGCAGGCACGAATGTTTTGGTCATGTGTGGCGACCTCTAAGAGATCGCCCTAGGGGGAATTTCCCACATGTGGGTTTTCATTTTCATCTGGCATGTAAATCATTTCTGTTTTCTCTGTCTTCTTTTTTCTCATGTGTTTCCTGCTGTCTTTCACGGTTTCCTGTCTGTCCCTCTCCACTGTGTTCCCGTCTGTTCTCCAAGGTTCCCGTCTGTTTCTCCACGGCCCCTTTTGCTTTCTGCTTGTTCCGCTGTTCCCAGAGATTCCGCCGTCTTTTCACGTGTTTCCGTCCCGTCTTTTTTAATGTGTTCCTTTTTGTTTCGCCACTTTTTCCTGCTGTTTTCAAATGCTA
>CAJHNH020004964.1:0-27955 GCA_905116865.2 Candidula unifasciata
CGTGTGTACGTGTTGTGAGTGATGTTGCCGTGTGGTGTGTTGCGTGCGTGCGTCTTTGTGTGTGTGTGTATGTTATTTGCAGGTGTGTTTGTGTGTGTATGTTAGTATGTATACTTTATGTTATGTATGTACGGCTTCCCCCCCCACCCCCCCCACCCCCCCCCCACCCCCCCCATGCCCCGGCGCTTGAGGACCACAAATATGTCATCCTAAGTAGTAGTAGTAAATCAAGAGGACACATCCAGAAACCTCGCTTAACCCGAAAAACGGTGTGCGGGTTTTTCTGAATTTTCTTTTTTATTATGAGAAGGGTCATCTAGAGGTTCCGGGTTCAGGCTACAGTGAAGGCTGTGATTTTTTTTTAACGCAGACTTCTAGTAATGTCCCTGGTCTCTGGGTAGTAAGATCAGAGGCCCGTGTCTATTACTGCGCACGTAAAAAAATCCCTTGTCAGTTGGAAGTCGAAAACGAGTAGCCTAACGGGTGTCACAAAATGTTCACACTTTTTTCTTCTCACAATATAATCACCATGACATAATCTCCTTTTGATGTTTGTGTTTTTTTTTTATCAATTAATAATAACACATTTTTTAAAGAATAACCACTTTCATGCTTGTAATTTTGGGGATTTACATAAAGAAGTTAGATTTAGAATTGCTCGAGCAGGGGCAAAATTTTACAAAATGAAAAATATTTTACGCAATCTTTCTTTATCAGTTGAAACGAGAAAGATAATGTTTAAAAGCTATATTTATTATATCTTGATATATGGAAGTGAATCATGGACAGTTGGAAAATTAGCGAAAATTGATTTGGAAGCTGCGGAACAGAAAAAATTTAAATGGTCAAGGTGTTTTGAAAGAAACCAACTCACGAAAAGAACTGATTGCCTACATCAGACAAGGACAATCTACATTCTTTGGCTATGTGATGAAAAGGATAGCACTGGAGTACATCGTGACAGTAGGAAAGTTGGAGAGGAGAAGAGGCAAAGGGAGACCAAGAGAAAAGATGCTGGACAATTTGACATCATGGTATGGAGGATCATCTGTGTCAAAGTTGACCTGAAAGTATACAAGACAGAAGGTTGTGGATAGTCATGACTACCAACGCCGTGGGCATGTACTCTGCTGTGTCTTTGTCACAATTTGTGTGTTATGGAAATCGGAAATTTCCACCTTCGCCAACAGGTATTTTGGGTAGCTGGTGACCAAGGAGCGATTTCGGGAGTTCTGTTGATCTATTAATTAAAATAAAGACCGCTATGTCAACCATATCCGGAAAGCTGTGTTTAAATAAATATGTTGTGAGTAACAAGTTATCGTCGAGGTAGAAATGAGTCACTTCGGACACGCCCAGAGGTGTTCAAATTCTCATCTCAACGCACACACAAACACACATACACACGCACACGCTACATCAGCGTCCTTCGATTAACAACGCTGGTTTGAAATACCACCGCCAACTCTGGATTATAGCTAAAGATGGCCGTTAATGTCGGACTGGCCGGAGAACTACACACGTTGGCCATCTGTCCCCCTCATGTCGGACTGACACACACGTTGGCCATCTGCCACAACCATATAGCGATCTGCAGCCAACAGCTTTTTTTCTTTTCTTTCAACAACACCCGCATTCTCATAACAAGATAATACATACACTAATCTACAGGACTCAGCTAGCCGAGGACTAGTAAATTTATTATCTTAGTCATTTTCTGAATGAACACTAAGTTAATAGTAAATTTAATCGCTTATCGTCTACAGTCGTCGGGGTGTCAGGTATCAACATTTTATGTATTTGGCCACGCAACAGGACCACGTCATAATACGATGCCGTGACTCATGTACTTTTTCCTCAATAGTCTTTTCCACGCACTTCATAGACAAATTATGAATCCTATCTTGCGAAAGCTTCCGCTAGTGTTGTGGTCATTATTGTAACAATCCTTTCTTATTATCATCATCAGGGACATGACCAACGCCAGTTTTACCACTATAATAGTAACTAGTAATAGAAATATACTCATGCCGAGAAAGTTCTATTTGACATTACAGTTGAATATAATAAATTTGAACAAAGGATAAGAGCTTAGCATCTGAGAAGAAATACAACAAACTCAAATATTGACAACAAAGGTCCTGAAATTCCATGCTATAATCATGGAACGCTTTTCTTAACGCGGGCGGGTCTTACTAGTCACACTCGCTATCGCCATAGGTTGTGAGTCCCATTCCTTCTCGTAGCTCAAAATAACACTGTCGTCCGGATCAAGGTGCCAGTCCAATTAATTTGAGCCGTTTGGGATCGAACACGGTGCAATGAAGTCGATGTTCCCGCTTCTAACCCAACTTGCAGCCTATACTGAGCTTGCTACTAGTTGAAAAAAAAAATGTAGCTAGGTAGGTAGTTAGACAGACAGACAGACAGACAGACAGACAGACAGACAGACAGACAGACAGACAGACAGACAGACAGACAGGCAGACAGACAGACAGGCAGACAAAAAGGACAGACAAAAAGACAGACAAAAAGAGAAATAGTCTGAAGGACGGAGTGAAATAAATGCTATAATCATCAATATGCATTGGTCGGCCCCTGCCACTCTTTTCTGGTACCATGCCTTCTGCTATTTTGTTTCCAATCCACCGTAACGCTTCATATAACCAAAATTGTTTAGCCTCCGAGACAAGATGCTGTTTATTAGCCAAAGCCCATTTCCGTAACTTCTGAATCCGGATAATGCACCGGTAAACAAGCTTAGTAATCCCAGTGTCATGTCGGTTCTAACAAGGACGCACACACACACACACCCGCATACTGTGAGAGAAATAGAGAGAGGGAGTGAGACGGAGGATATGGACATGGGAGTGGGTGGGAAAAAGAGAGGAGAGAGGGAGGAGACAAACTCGTAGACAGGCAGGCAGATAGACAAATATAAATATGCTGACGGACAGAGTAAAAGTCATGTCACTCTTATAAAAACTGAAGTGAAGGTGAAAATTGTATGTTGATGAGCAGGGAGCCAGGCGGTGCAGAAATAGCACCATCATCAAGTGCCGCCGTCGTAAGCGTAGACTGTGATGTTTCAGCATCTCACACAACGACCAGAGTGACTGATCATGTCGGTGTTTTGGTCGCAACACATCCAAGTAGCTAAGCTGTCTAGGTAATTTTTTTTAAATCCATCTTCTTGCTCTCTTTCCATCAGCCTTTTTGTGTGTGACAAATACGAATGTTTCCTCATCATAAGAACCTACGACCCCCTCTGTGCCCTTTCCATGTCCACATTACCCGCGTTTAAGAATTCAAAATTTGACTTTTCAAATGCTGTTTATGTTAAGAAACGGAACTTCCTGAACAACAACTGAAGTCCTTACTTCCAGGCTGATTTTTGGCATCGGGTTTATCCGCATTCGCAAGCTATAAATAGAGCCATAAACAACTGGGAGTGTGATCCATCATCGGGCTTACCCGCATTTTTGAAGCTATAAAAATCTGGAATTTTACAATGTCTTAAAATAGAATTTCAATGACGTGGTTAGTGAGGGAAAGTACCTCTCACAAACTGAAACCCCTTCCCTGTTTAGTATGCGTATAAAAGCGTGGGCGGACGAGGGAGGTCAACAGTAGCAGAAAAGAAAGAGACGATACAGTTTCACACATTTGCCATAGCTATACTATTACAAACGCGAAGAATTCTTTAAAAGAAAAAGGCAGAACATTGTTTCACAGAAGGCTGTGCACTTTTAAAGTAAACCGACCATTGTTGTGTATTCTAGAAAGCCATGTCAGCAAACAACTCACGTCAAGAAATCCTGGATGTCGTATATCATCTGTGTGGTATTGGAGCGGCTGAAAGCGTCCAACCTTCAAATGGACTAGAAGAAGCAATGGCTGCAGATATCGCATCTCCACCACCCACGAATGAAATGCTTCAAAAACTGAACATCCACTTAATGGAAGGTGTCGATGAAGCTTCCGAAGCCCATGAATCGGTGAGTGGACTGGTTTAAATTATACGTTAATTCAGAATGTGTAATCAGTTTCTGTTCCATCTTGTTTAGCATCAAATGTCCTGGTTACTGTTTGGGGGTGCATTGCTACACTGTCTCCTCTTCTAACACAACGAGGTAGAGGCAGTCACTGCTGTCTGCTGGTTTGATAACTAGCTGCACATACATACTGTGATTGTGACGGACTCATTAAGCATGACAAGAAAGGTGGAGACAGGTATGCTTCGTTCTAAGTGGGTAGCATTGCTTCAGAGGTAATGCCGGTGTGTTGGAAAACAAAAAGGCAGATGGACTGACTGGTTCGACACCATTTGGCGGTAAACTAATGCATGACAAGCTAAATTGTGTCAAAACTCTTTTGGGGCGAGTCAACAGCACCGAGACAAAATTATATCATCACGTTTAAAGAAAACGGTTAAACGGGGGGGGGGGGGGGGGGGGAGGTACCAGGGATGTGGCCGACATTTCATACTCAGAGGAAAGACAAGATGGATGTACAATCAGACTGCTGCTGGTACCATCGGAGTTTAACCTTTTCGCTGGCTGCTGAACATGGGAATGGAGCGCTTACGGGAATGACCCGAGTGCTTTGATGTCGGTTTTTGGATGTCAACTCAATTTAACTCTCAACTCCTCTTCTAATTAGACATAACATTACTCGTTATTTATTTCTCAATGCATCTTCTAGTAATGTGTCATATCAACAACCATAGATATTATATCATTTATATCTCTTCCAGCTAGTGTTGAGCTGTCTGTCCCATTTTTTGCTTTCAATTATTTGTCCTAGAACGGGTTTAATAAATATTCCCAGTATCCTCAATCTCAAGTGTGCAACCCAAAATTCGCTACATTCCAGGCCATAATTTATCGGCCATACAGGTATCCAAAAGCATGACCTCTTGGTCGGCTTACAAGCGTTTTAGCCACTACGAATCCGAAGCCGCTCGGTTATCACAACACTTGATAATGTCACCGAAACTTGCTTGACTTTTGCCTGATTCTTTTCACCACTTATAAGACCTTGCCCTGCCTATCCCACATGTAGAAAATCGGGCCCAAAGAACGTCAGTGGCATGCAAGTGATCATTGGCGTGATGTGTTATCACAACACTCAAGACATAATGGGCATGTAATATTAGGACGTCCTAGTGAGTTCCTTCTTGTTGCTGTACCAATATACTTGTATGCCCGGCTCTCTAGCGGAATTGGCTAAACCGGATTTCGCGGAGACCGGGTGACGTACTCCTTGTGGTCCGGGTTCAATCCCGGGGGTAGGCAGGAAAGCCACATTTTCTCTCAGATTTACGGTATTTACAATGGAATCAAGGCCGAAAGGTTGCGATATCCATAATACCGAGCCTAAGGGTTAACAACTCATGGCTTCTGGATACTAAAACAAACAACAACAATATACTTGTATTGTCACGTTTGTCGATGTACAGGGCATTCAAGAAAGCTAGTTGCGTATCCTTTACATGATATCGTCTCTTCGTGGCTTTATTATTGTGTACAAGTGTTTTGACTGGCTTTGAACCGATAGTCACTTTTGATGTCTTCTTTGATATTTCAGATGCAGCAATGGAAATCTTTGATGCCACAAAACGTTTTACTATCCGTGAGACAGAAAGTAACCAATGGACTCCAGATTCCAAAAACAACCTATATTGGAATGAACCCTGAAATGGTAAATATTCATTATCGTCAAGTAGCTTGCCTAATAGCAAGAAGTTTCTTCTTCGCATCTCGTGATATCTAACTAAATGTATCAACTCGTGTTCTGATCAGTTTTCCGGCTAAAATTGTACATGGCTCCTTTTTATGTCTGGTTCATGTTGTCTTAGGATTAGAATTCCACTTGTAGTAATCCTGGTTCAACTGTAAGGTTATACTAGGGATATCCGATGGTAACGACGCAACCTGAAGACTTCATCATACAAGGATGTGATATTCAGTTTTCAAGAGATGTGGGATTCCCCCATTTTTGGGGCAGGATATCTGAATCATTAAAAATTCACCTAATGCTGAAGATTCAAGTTAGTTTTACCTTGTGTGGGCACCACGGCAGTGTTACTAAGAGAGACCCGGATCGTGGTGTTTCCCAACGTGGGGCTCACACGGGTGGGGAGGGGGTAGGGCGAGCATTTGATTGGTAAAGGGGGAGGGGACGGCATTTTATTGTAAAGGGGAGAAATTCGATTGTTAAGTAGGTGGAGGTGGGGCAATATGATTGTTTAAAAAAAGGGCGGGGGGGGGGGGGATAGCTCCAATGCCCGTAAATAGCATACCATGAAATGCGACTAACCAGTTGTATTTGGCCGAAAGAAGCAGATGACACCGTTTCATTGCAGACAACTACATCATAACACACAGAAGAAGAAAAAGGAGAAATCCACCTCGATGCGGAATATTTTACTCGAAACTTACCTTGGCTAACAGGTCGACTGAGCCCAAAATGGCTTCCATGTCATGTGAAGTAAATGCACCCCTGTGACGTCGAAAACTTCAACAGTCAAGTGCTGATGATTGTTCTATGAAATACAGGTTTAGCACTATATGCTCGATGCATCGAAAGTCGAAAGCGCTCTTTGTTATCAAAAGTTTTTTAAAAATATTTATTTAATTTACTTGCATTGTTTAGCCAGCAGACAAAAAAAAAAAAAAAAAACTATTTCATTTTCTGTATTGTTCAGTCTTAACCTTGAGACCCTAAAACGACACACAGTTTATACTTTGTAGCTATCTGTAACGGAGTTTTAGCTAGAATATAACTTTGTGGATCTCACTACCTCCTATGGAACTAACTCTGACATTTTCTCTAACATTCTTCTAGTTTTATAAATAATTATAAAGGAAAGGATCAGAAATGCAACCAGAGAATAAACTTTACTAGTCAGAATTACGTGATGTCTATTTTCTTACCTCCGGGTTGCTACCGGAAAGTCTGGTGACCTCCTGAGAATTCAGTCACCTTATTTTGGATGCCAGAACAACATGGAAAACCCCAGATAACTCGTTCAGCTTCAAAAAAGAACAAATAGGGTGTTGGTAATGACTACACCAAGCGGTTGTAGCATGCTGTCCTATGTGGGAAATGATTATTGATGGAAAGCAACTATACGTTAATGGCCTTAAATATTGTCAGCGTGACGAGACTGACTGCTTCTGTATGAACAATATATTGTAATCTAATCGTGGACTGTTAAAGTTGGCACCTTCGGCGCTTGCCTTATGCATTTACTGCGTATGCAAGATACTCGATTTTACTGGGACTGATTTGTTTGCTCACGAGTTTTCAAATGTGGCAGTGAATGACGTTTTGTCTGATTTTCAGCGACACAGGAACAGAGCAATTATGGAGTATCCCACTTACAACGCCTCCCCTTGTTGACTTTCGACTAGCTAATATGTCTTGGAGAGTTCATTTTCACATAAAAATACAGGACTGGGTGTCGTTGTAGTCGGGTTAGCGTTATAATTATACGGATGAATAAACCTAATCAAACACTATGATAAAACAGTTGCTTTTCCATTGCATATTGCATACAAATGCACTCATTAGTAAATCACTATTTGAACTAATCCTGACTTACTCATTACAGAATTCTCGGCTTCATGTACTCATACAACTGGCAAGTTACATTCGCTTTCTGAAAAGCCAAGAGAACGATGCAGCCTATGGGAACCAGCGGTCACAGATCAAAGAAACTCTCTTCAAGATCATACAGATGGGACGCGTTCTTCGCCAGCTCGTGCCGTTAAGCGATGAAGACATTAAGAATTACATCATAAAGGGTATTTCTGATCGAGTGTTAGTACTAGACAAATGCCAGTCGGCAGTCAAACGTGCTGTTTGCTGCGTTGCCATAGAAATGATTCTAGACACTCTGACGAACATTCATGTTTCTGTGAGCAGTAAGTCAGTCACCATTGGTTAAGCCGAGGTTTTGGCAAATCCTTGTATTCTTGCAGCCACTTTTAGTCAAGTGTAGAAAAATGTAAATATGACTATTTTTATTTATTTATTCTATAGCAAATATTTTGTGTTGAAACAATGATTGTTTATTGATATTTATTGACTCTTTTTATTCGATTTTAAAGCATTTGTTTTACAGTTTATGCCATCTGGGCTAGATAACCATCGATATCCACATTCTTTTTGTTGTTGTTGTCACTGTCATATTTTCAAATACAGATGTTCTTTCATGAGATGATTCCAGTCCTGCATTATTCATTCTTTTTCTCTTTCCGGCTCTCTTTCAATTTAACATTACCACTATCACGACGTAGGTCAGTTTTTCTATTCTGATGACGTGCTTAGAGAATCTGGATTGACTTTTTTTTTTCCTGACGAGTGATCATGCTTCTTTGTGAGTCAACTGATTTCGAAATATCTTCATTCAGTTTTTTTTTTTTTGGGGGGGGGGGGGGGGGGGGGTGGTCCCCCAAACTTATTCTTTTAGAGCATGTCTATGCAGGTTTTTTTTTTAACGAATCTGAGGAATGTCCATTATTCACTTCCGTACATAAAGACTGGTTCTATAAAGTTTAAAGATTTCTTCTCACCTCAAATGACAAGGATTATTTGCATAGAATGATCTTTACCCTGTGAAATGCTGCCTTTGAATGAGCTTTAAAATCCCCCACCACACAATGGGATATTTTGAAAAACACAACTTTACTATAGCTTCACTAATGCCATCATTCATTCATTCATTCATTCATTCATTCATTCATTCATTCATTCATTCATTCATTCATTCATTCATTCATTCATTCCCATATTTCATATAAGGCTCACAGTTTATTTCTCCATTCCAATATACCCTGTGCAATTAAATAGATATCATAGACGGAATCCTTTGCAGCACCTTTTAGGGTTTCTTTTAAACGTCCTGGGTTCCTGAGTACTACACTTCCTATGGCAATGCTTGTTTGGTGTTACTCTGCTCGTTTCTTCTCAGGGCTTGTCCAATCTAACGCCATCTTCTCTGCCTTATAATCGTTGATACTGGCCGTTGCCACGACGTTTCTCGGATCTCTCCACCCCTCGTGAATATATCCCATGTTATGTTCAACACTTTCATCAGACATTTGTTTTAGAAAGCATATAATTTTTGTTTCATTTTGTAGTGATTCTCCAACATTTACTGGCGTTTGTTAAGACTGATATAGCATTAGAATTGAAAATACTTAACGTGATGCTAAAAATATACCGTTTGGAGATATGAAATTGTTTCAAGCTTTTGGAAGCTGTTGATGCCTTTCTAATGCGGGTCATAACTTCATTCTTTGTGTTTTCTTCACTATCAAGACTACTACCTAAATTGTACTGTTACTTTAATTCTTTTGGTCTCCATCATTACACAAGCTTAATGTGTTATTTGCGTCTTCTGTACTGAATATTTTTCCTTTTATAATTTTTTTTTTGGTAGCCTAAAAATGTGACCTCTGGCATTATATTTGTGAATGTGTGTGTGTGTGTGTGTGTACTGACAGATTATACCTCACTAATATAATCTTTTAATGTTGTGGGAAAAAAACTTATATAAGGAAGCTAATGTAATCAGTAGCTCTTACTGCCAGATTCATTCTCATTTGTGCCTTTCTTTTCCGTATTTATTTCGTTCCTTGTGCATGATAAATATATTTATTAGGTATGCTTTTTTCGGTTATTGTGATATCATCTTAAATGTTTGTTGATGCATTTATGTTGTTTTTTAAATGAAGTATTGAATTTGTTATAATAACAATTGAGTATTAAGAATTAACACATTATTTCAACATGTTTGGGAAACGAACAAATTATTATTTGTGCCAAAAATCAAATCAATGGCATTCAGTGCAAGCAGGTCTGACATATTATTCAAAATGTCTACTTTGAGAATAACGTTGAGTGCAGTCACTGCAGCTTTTTGACATCTTCGAAATCAGATGCACACACCTGTCGTTGTTGTAACGGAATCACAAAGCATGCCGAGAAGGATGAAGACTGGGATAAGTCGTGCAGTGGCATGCTATTCCGCACAGATCGATGGTTGTGAGCGTCCTTTCGATGTTTTATCTAGCGTATGCTGGGAAAGAGTCGGCAGATAGTTTGGCTAGTTATGCACTACTGGAAGATGAATTTGTGCATGGCAAGGTAAATGTGGTTAAGAAAACTATGGAGCACTCGAACAAAGCTAAAGAGCTAACATATCAGTACTGTCCAGAACAAAAATATCCTTCTTCTTAAGCTCACCGGATGTAAACTCCGGCGGAAAGTTCTGGTTATTCGTCTACTTCTGAAATCTGATCTTTTTTTTCCAGAGCTTGAGTGCATTTGCACTTTACAGATCTGTTTATGGGCAGATTGTTGTTCCCTCGCCTCTTAGGCAGATTCACTTAGACTTCGAAGGAAACAACCTTACGGCATGTTCAGGGAGGCAGTGAATCTATTCCGCTCCGCTCTCCAGCCCCCAGATGAGACCCCGGAACCCACACTGGGACAAACGGTAGTGACCAGTGGATCTGATAGAAGACATTCAATGCTCAGAGGAAAGCCAATACCAACGTGGTGTAAGATTACAACTGGCACCACTGATACTGAAACTCTGCACTAGCCGCAGAAGATGAGAATAGTTCTCTTGTAGATTCTAACTCCTTTAGCTCGCAACATTTCAACAGCAGGTAGACAAAGAATAAGAAGGAGATATTCAGACAAGGATCTGGGATAATATACACAAAATAACGTTTGAAATTATTTATTATTGCAATTTCAAATGCATATATTTACTCAATGAACAAATACTTCATGGTATTAATATTTCTAGTGTTCCCCTCCCCCCCTCTCCCCCCCCCCCGAACTGCTCAACGTGTTAATATATATGTGGCGAAGTATATTATTCCTTATTGGTTCTGTTTTTCAGTGCCTGAATATTTCTTGTTATGTATTATCGTAGGTTAGCGATGTGATTTAATCGCAAATTTCAAAATAACAAAGGTTCACTCAGTAAAGATAACAATTTTGATTTTTCATGTGAAGAATCTGGCTTAATTGTATCTGGAATGCAGATGAATCTTGTTTTAATATATTTATGTAGCAGGTCACATATAAATTGTTGTAACATCAAGATCATCATCATTATCATCATCACGAACACCTACATGCAAGCCTGAGCCTCATTTGTGCCATTTCCCAGTCATCAAGCAGATTTATGACTTATACCAGTTATACCATGTGACCAGACCATCAATGTGTTTGTTTCTTATCCCCCACCCCTCTTCTGTCCCTCACCCCACGAAAAAAAAAATCATATGTGCAAGTACATAGGGTTTTTAAATTAATTCTTGCTTACAAGACTTAAAAACATTACTATCCCTTTCAGGACGTTATAGAAACTACCTGGGCATTCTTTGTGATTTCACAGCAATTTGTTATTGAAGCCATCACCTTGGAATCATGAAGCTCGTTCGCAACTCCAAAGCAACAGACGTCGAACTTGCTAAATGATCGACCGTTTACTTTTAGTTTTTAAAATCACCTAATGAATGTTATATATTTCTGTAAGGATCACCTTTCCTCCCTTGTTTTGGGTTCGTCCATTATATTTTTTTAAGCTTATCTGTACAATGTGTTAGATAGTAGCTCTTTTACTATTGTGCAAAAATATATAAAAAAAAAAAAAAAACTCAACTAACAAAATAATTCTTAAATGTAATTTGATGATCTTTATTGCTATTTTTAGATCACGTACCGACTGAATGAAAATAAATCATTGAACATGTTTATTGTGGCTTGTTTTCTGACTGACACCTTTAATGAGGATATATAAAAAAAAAAAAAAACTAGTTTACTAATATAAATCATAAAGACACCAAAATGAGAGATCATGCTTTACTGTGTGTGTTAAGAAGCGATCTTATTTTTGCAAACACGGCAGCAAAGAAGTCATACAAACGAAACAAAAGCAAGCGTGGTTTCACTTTAAAGCATATAAGGCATACTGTCATACAACTATGTTTTTACGCTTGAACACATAAGCCACACTACCAAGAGAGTTGTAAAGATAGTTTTACCCCAGGAAACATAATCTATACACACCATTAAGACTAGTTTCACCCCAGGGCACATAAGTCATACCATTCAAACTGGTGTAAATATGGTTTCACCCCAGAACACAAAAGCTAGACCATTGAGGCAGGTGTAAATATGGTTTTACTCCAGGGCACATTAGCCATATCATCAAGACAGGTGTAAATATGGTTTTACTCCAGGTCACATAAACCATATCATCAAGACAGGTGTAAATATGGTTTTACTCCAGGGCACATAAGCTATACCATCAAGACTGGCGTAAATATGGTTTTACTTCAGGGCATATAAGCCATACCATCAAGACTGATGTAAATATTTTTCCACCACAGGACACATAAGCAACACCATCGACACTGGTGTTAATATGGTTTCACACCAGGGCACATAAGCCATACCGTCAAGACTTCTGTAAATTTGTTTTCACCCCAAACACATAAGCCATACCATCAAGACTAGTGTAAATATGGTTTTACTCCAGGGCACATAAGCTATACCGTCAAGACTGGTGTAAATATTGTTTCACTAAAGAGGCACAAAGGCCATATCATCAAGACTAGTGTAAATATGGTTTCACTCCAGGACACACTAGACACACTAGCAAGACAATTTATAAGTAAACTATCACTCGAGTGCACATTGCAATACCAACAAGACAAGTGTAATTATTCTTACACTCCATGATATGAAAGTTATTTCTTAAAAAAAAAAAAAAAAAACATGTAGAAACGTTTACACTCAAGGATTCATAGCCATCATTCAACGAATCAGGTGCCGTCTTCAGAGTGAATGTTGGCTGCAATAGATCTTCAACATGCTCTGTTTTTCGACGTGGATTTATACTCATACTGCTGTTTAGTCCATCTATTGCTTGTATCCTCCTACATGTATTGTTGTTCGCTTCTTGCTCGTTCGTCTTCAACTCTTCTCTCCAGCGTGGTTTTTATAAGTGTGCTAAGTCGTCTGTGGCTTAGGCGTTGCAAACTCGCTTCGTAATGCTGGGGTTGCGGGTTCGATCCCAGCAGCGGACGATTTGGCAGCAAAACGTCTTGCGCTAGTTTAGACAGTGATACTAAGAGCTGACTGTTCAGAAGCAATGCCAAACTACTGAACGTAAATTGTCTAGATAAATCATAACAGTCACACACCGAAAATGCTGGGGTTAATTTTGCAACGTCATGTAAAAGATACGCAGCTAACTAACCAACAGCTGACCGTTCGGTGAGCAATGACCAACTACTAAACCTAAAATGTGCCTAGGAGAACCAAAACACCTAAAAAATGCTGGGTTTGGTTCTGCAACGTCTTGTAAAGGATACGCAACTAACTTTTATGTCTTTATAGTGGAAATATTTTACTTGTTTTCTTTCTGTTTCCTCCTACAACTCTCTTTTTATTTTCTCCGCTCTTTTTATAAAATACAACTGGTTTTTCTGTACATCCCCATCTCCAAAGAAAGAATAAATACATTGATATGCTCACATAGACTATACGAGAAAGATTTCACTCGCTGGTACAAAATCCATACCAACAAGACAACTGTAACTTGTCATATTATATAACTCGACAATAATTGAAGTGGTTATATTATAACTTGACAATAATTGAAGTAGTTATGTTATAACTCGCCAATAATTGAAGTAGTTATATTATAACTCGCCAATAATTGAAGAAGTTATGTTACTACTCGTCAATAATTAAAGTAAATATGTTATAACTCGTCATTAATTTAAGTATTCTCAGAAACACCTTATACATTATACGCAATTAATGGTGTAACAACTCGGTGGTTTACTTTGACTTTACCTACATTACGTCTAATGTGCTAGAGCTCTTGTGGTGTAGCGGCTAGACGCTCAACTGCCGATCTGAAGGTCCTGGGTTCTAGTCCTGACGGAGCCGGACTTTAATTTTCAAAAATGCCTTGGCTAACAGGTCGACCAAGCCTTAAATGAGTATTCTTGGAAGTAAAGGCGACCGGCGTGGTGCTGACCACATCACCCCCATTGTGTTATCATAATCAATGTCTACTTCTGCCGTTACGCGACGTGGGGGGAGAACCGTTTGCAGTCCATTGTTTGATAGGCAGCAATGGCTATTGTCATTCCGTGTCGATGTAGAAGCTTTTGAATATCATCAATCCATTTTCTCCTAGGGCCACCTCTTGATTGCACTTCAGATCTTGTCATGTGGAGCGACTGCGTTAGTAGTTGTTCTGCCTGCATTCTTACCAGAAGACCAATCATTTGCTTTTCTGTTTCTGATTGAATTTGCTGCATGGTGTTGTTCCTACAATATGTCTGATAATATCATTACCAACTTTAACTCTGATATTTAATTAAGTTGGCGGTTTTTCTCAAGCATTTCATGATTAGTGACCCTAGAGTCAATTCCAGCCGTTGGAATCTTTGTAAGGAACACCGCTGATTGACTGTGAGTGGCGTGGCCGCATAACGCAGCCCCCACAACTTGATTTGCTACAGTACCGCAAAGTGTCTACAAGATGAGGGCCCTGTTAGATTACTCCAGAACAGAAAAAACGACGAACTGATGATGGTCAAAAACTCTTGCGGGGCTGCGTGGTCTCGAGGCATGGTGTCCGCCTCAAGTGCTGGAAATTCCGGGTTCAATCTCCGGTAAGAGCTGGGATTTTTTTCACGTGGACTTGGACTTCTAGTAATTTCCTCCGGCGGTCTCTGGGTAGTGAGATCGGACGCCCGTGTGCATTGTTGCGTACGTAAAAAATCCCTTGGAAGCTGGAAATCAAAATAAAAAGTAACCAAACGGCGCTGCCCGGGCAAAATTTTTAGTTAAAAATCTATCCAAAGTATTTCAGGATCCTCGCCGGTGCTTCAGAGCCTGTTCACTGTGCTGCGCTTCTTCTGACTCAGACTTGACTTAGAAGAAAAACGGTTACTACCCGTGTGCCATAATGTTGATCCGCTGTTCAAACCTCAACTTTTGCGAAGTTTTGATAGCAGAAAGTGATGGTTTCTGTAAAGAATTGTTGCCTGAGATAAAACCGGGATTCACTGACATTAGCCGATGCATTTATTTAGATTTCATTCTTCAGTGATAAAAAACGACTTCTATGTTCTGGAGTCTATGTCATGGAGTAATCGACAACATGAGTTCTGAAAGAAAGGTACTGAAAGCACATACTACACGACTATAAGACACAGACACCTTTTTCTTTTATCATGTGACAAAGTAGTGTAAAAAATCGTGAGGGCTATTAATACCATGCCTTCAGTTTGAGGGACATTTCGTATTACTGGGTCACCTAGTTTTATGTTCTTTTTTTTCTCGAGAGGCGGGAGTAAGAAGTGTTAGTGTTATGGGTAGTGGTTTATCCACCTTACTTCACCCTAGGTCTAGTGAATATCTATCTATTCACGAAAGGAGCGTCCATTGCGGTGTCAGCCTCTTGGCCTAGCATGACCTCTCTTACCCCATAACCATTGTGCGTGGCGAAGAGCCATATCCTCCCCGGGGTAGTCCTGGCAACCGGGGGTGCGAATCCCTAGGCAAAACACAATAGATCTGGAAAAGCAAATCTCGATTTAAAAAAAACAAAAACCCGGTACTCCCCCCTGTGGGAGGAAAGGAGCCGGAGGGGTGCTGAACAGTCTTAGGAGTGGTAACAAGTATGCTGAATACCGGAAATTATCGTGCTCCAACTACTCATGCTTAGGTCATGCTTAGAGCCATGAAGAGCTCGGCGAAACCTGCAGGCAGTCTGGGGGCGGGGAATGAGCACACTGTGAGCCCCACCTTAGCTACGTGTTAAAGGGGAAGGCAGAAACACAATCCATATTTGTCTAAGAACTGACACAGCGCACTTCTGGTTGCTGTCCGGGGAGGGAGGTAATCCACAGACATCCCAGCATCACAATGCCATAAACATAAGTTTTCCCCCCCTTCCTGCCCTATTCTGTCTTATTTCAAATAGTTTACTACCAAGCTATTCTTATAACAGTGGTACTTCGGTATACATACATAACTCGTTCCTGATACTTGGACGCATACTAGACAGTATGTATTCCAGACAGTATGTCTATCTTCTTTTACCCCACCAGGACATCACACAAGCGATAAACACCCGATGACACAAAGTGCCCCCATGTGGATGAGGATCACCCGTGGAGAGGTCCCAGAAAACACCCGATTGCATCCCCAAAGGGATGACAAAAAAAAAAAAAAAAAAAACACCAGACAGTATGATCGGACATTAAGTAATGAGACTAATTCCATAAAAATAAAAAAACAATGAACAGCTAAGGATATAACCTGTATCTGATTCAAAGCCCCTTGTGCATTGATACAACAAGTGGCACGATCTGATAAACAATGGAACGACTTCTGTAGTTCTTTTATTATGGCCCTTAAAGTCGATGCTAGGTCCCTTTAGATGTCAACAATATAGTTAAAGAAGAGTCCTTTCAAGCGTAAATTTAATTTTAAGAATAGAAAATAATCACAGGGAGACAAATCTGGGGAATAGGGTGGAAGGCTGAGAACACACATTTGTTTTAGGGTTAACAATTCTTGTTTTGACGATGTCTCTTGGGTACTCAACCCGCTGATGTTTTTGGTCATCAGACAACGAATGTGGTACAACCGGGTAAGCAACTTATTTTTTTGGAAAAATCTTTCACTAAAATGTTATGAGTGGTATCTCATTCATCTGCCATCATTCTCACAGCAAAACTATGCTCTTTGTGTATCTGTTCTCTGACTTTTGCAATGAGTTCATTATTACGAACAAAAATTTGGCGTCCAGGTCGAAGTGCATTAGTAATCATTTCCACACCACTTTTGATTCGTGAATACCACCTGAAAATTTGTGCACGTGATAAACAATTATCCCCCTATAAACTTGTTGCATCAATTCAACTGTTTCAATGGCGCTTTTTCAGAGTTTTAAAAAGAATTTAATGTTAGCTTTTTGCTCCGTGCTGATTACGTAACAATGAACCTCTGACTAGGTCAACAAAATGGCGGTTTGTTTGCTGTCTGCTTACCGAGCGGCGATGAAAAGTTGCCACATCATAGACGAATGTCACCTCTTTAGATTCCATGCTTTGTTCCATAGATGGCAGTTTTGTCTTAACAGCATCAACTCCCGTACCAAAAAGACTTGTTCACAGTCTAAACACCCCCTTACTAATTAGTGTATCTATATAAATCGGATAGTCCGTCCGCCAGTATATTTGTCACCCCCAAGGCGGAAAAGTAACTTACTTTAACAAAGTACTTGTTTCTTCTCGGTGGAGTGTGAGGGGAAGTGGTCCTACCAAGTCGACTAACACTCTCTCGTTTCTCCCAGTCGGACTGGTGCATTCTTGCCTTTCGGAGCGACTCTTTGGGTCTATTCTTAACACTCTTCCTTGAAAATTTTAATTTTGTGGACATCAAGTCCCAATGATGTTTAACAGCAAACGGAGATTCTTCATCTAAAGTGGTACGTCATCCTGGAAGGAGTTTACTGGTATTTCAAAGTGATTGCTGAAATTTAGTTACTTATATGTGTATTTAGATCATCTCATTAGGCCAGGGACGACTTTTTGGTCATCCGACTTAATCTCTCACAGGAAACGCGACTAAACTCGCTTGAGAACCGAAATCTATTCAATCAATATATATATATATATATATATATATATATATATATATATATATATATATATATATATATATATATATATATATATATATATATATATATATATATATAATAAAGTTGAACTCGGTAAACTAATATAATATTTAAGTTACCTCGTGACTCAACGTTCCTTCTTTTTTATAATAGAAGGCACATTTTACTCAGTCAGGGATTGGCAACTCTATGCGGAGTCTCCCACAAGAATCAAAATCTAGCTTTCTTGAGAACTGAATAAGATATATTAAAATTCCTTTATTTCATTGCGTCGATGGACGTCACTTACATGGAGTATGTATGTAGATATGGTTACCTTTTCCATGCAATAACACTGCCTCCGGCTTTGCTACCCGATTAGCTAAATGAATAAACCCGTTCTGGAGATCTAAAAGTGTTCTCCCGAATGCTTCCTCAATAAAACGACGTTCGCACTGGAAAAGGACTCTGAGGGTAAAATCACTCTTTCCTTCAGCAAGTAATCAATCTCCTTTCTCACGGACCCATCCGTAGAAAGGGGGATTTGACATGGGCGCTGGCGAATGGGTTCTTCAATCACCAACTTCATATCGTATTCAGTTAACGAAGTCTGTCAAAACAGAAGTACATTCCCACAAGAGACGTGTGAGCCGTTCAGGTTGAGACAAAGAGAGAGCATGGTAAATTTCTACATCCTTGTACGTTTGCCCTAGATGAAGAGAAAATTCGACCGCAGTGGCTGCCCCCTCTGCCACCTTCTACAGATAGTGTTAAAAGAGTCTCAGAGTTACTTACCTCCCTCTCGTTATACTTTCTGAGAAGATTAATGTGGTAAACCCTCGACTTACCTTTTACACAAATCTTGTAGTAGATTCTGGTGGTTTGCATGGGATGTGTTCTTTTTGGGTGAACCTGGAGTTGGAGTTTTCCGCATTGACTTCGTTAGAGTGTCCTTTAATTGTTCGGTTAAGAACAATTCTTGAAAGTCTTCAAAGGGAGCTTCATAACCAGCCATTTCACGCCATTTAACAAGATAACTTTTCAACCTATTAGAAAACCGTGGATATGTTTCACCAATCATTTTCATTTCATTCCTGAACTTATGCCTATAAGTAGCAGCATTCAATTCAAACCTTTTCAATAAAACCTGGCATAGGCATCAAAGTCAGTGTTGGAGCCAGTGGGCATCCGCTGAAAAATCTCATATGCCTTGTTGTGTGCTAAATGAGTTACCACTAGTCAGCACACTACCAGGTGTCTAGCAGGTACCATTCCGCTTCCTCTCTTAGAAACAGAACTCGACGACGATAACACCGTCATATATTTTATTCAACTGGATACATGACACAAATGCAGAGACGTAGTTATTGATCACAGTTAACATTCAGACATAATCCATTTGTCCTCACTCGCTCGCGCTCTCTCTCTCTCTCTCTCTCTCTCTCTCTCTCTCTCTCTCTCTCTCTCTCTCTCTCTCTCTCTCTCTCTCAATTTGTAGCGACCTCTCCTTGACCACTACAGCTCCAAGGACTACTGCGTCCCTCACTCTGGACGCGCCGTACAGCTGAACAGGACGAATTCTCCCATTCACTGGACCTTCACTGGACCTTGATATTATTTCAGGAGACAACACGGCTGACTGGAGATGGACTTCCCTTGCCGTACTCCGAAAACAAACAGCTGTCGTCAGCTTGTCGAAGGGCTCCGATGACCGACAGGACTTCTACCATAAGTCCCCTTTTAGCACACAACTCTCGTCGGCATCACCCCCCTGTTCTGATTCACTAGTGGTCCTCCTACGTTTCACTACGTCGCCACCCAGAACAGGTACTACTGGAGCATTCCGTCCACTGGACTTACTTTGCCAGCGGGACCATACCTTCGACCAGTACCGCAACCTCAACACTTACTCAGACCTTAATGCCTGATAGTCGTACGGTATTCTTGTCTGTTAGACTCGAGAGATATCACGGACCCTGACTTGGTCTCTGACTCTCTCGCCCTCTCTCTCTCTCTCTTCTCTTCTCTCTCTCTTCGACGCTGACTGCCTGTGACTGACTACTCAGCCCTCCAATTTATCCCCCTCAAATCTGTGTAGGTGTATGATGTTTACACGAGAGGCACGCTCGTATGGGCGTTCTCGTGAATCATGATCTTGCGAGTGTTCTCGAGACTCACGCTCATGTGGGCGTTCTCGAGGATCACGCTTATGTGGGTGGCTGATGTTACCTGATAATCACGCTGTCACTTAATTCACACTTTCTCTGTTTATCTCGTTAGCCAGGCTTTCAGCCCCCACACAGTAACCCACGCGTCAACTTTCTCGTGGCACTACAGAGTTACTCTCATACCACTGTCTCTTCACACAATATCACACTTTACCCAAATCAGCGCGCAACATCATATCCTCCCCCTCTCCCAACTGGCACCTAACTGAAATAAGTGAAGTTGTCAGTTGTTGAGTTAGAAGCCTTGTTGCGGGCTGATTTCATAATTATAATAATCATTGGACATGTGATATCATATCATAACATTTTATGTAGTTAACTACAGTATCATTGTATATATCAATACAAGCACACACGTGGATATTTATCTCTAATTTTAACAACTATGTGTGTTTGACACAGTGTAAAGCGGCCTTCATACAGGTAGTGGGCACTCTTGGACATTGCGTAGTGAATTGCCACAGCTCCCCGTTCACAGATGCTGTACCCTGTCTCTTGCTTGCGCTAATTTCCTGCAGGCATACATGACAGGTTATAACTGACCTCCAACCTCAGATAGCAGCACACCACTCAGGTTGACATCCAACACGTCGTATGGAACATGGAAAGATAATCTTATATTAGGCAAACGTAAAATGGTATACAAGCGAATGATTTTTGTAAATCGCGTAATGTTTTTGCATATTGCTCTGCCCAATTTTATTTTGTTTGACAAGCCTTTCCTAATTATGACGCAGACAATGAAAGTGATGGTTAAGTAATGGTGAATAATTTTGAATACAACGTTTTCAATCCTAATGTTCTTACTTACTTCTTTGTTATGATAACCGGCATTCCATGACTGGCTTTATGCCAATAATTTCTCTTTAACTGAAGATGGATGGCTGTTGAACACTTGGCTTATGTGCACTGTCTCTGTGTTCTTGCTTGGACTGTCAATCACATCACTGTTGAATGTGGCCATCATTCCACAGTTTTGACAGCAGTTTTCTACTGGCTAGGCCGAGGATATTTTCTTATCCTTACAGTACTTTCTGGGTACCAGATGCGGCATATTCATATTGCTTTCGCCATCCTCATGTACTTGTTGAACCGCCTCATCAATTGCCTGGTTACAATAAGCTTCTCCTATATCTTTATGACCTGGACTGGTTATTCCAGTCTGAATAACACTTTTCTTATTCACATGATCATCGCCCTCATGTCGCATGGCGTCTTCGCTCTTGATGTTACAGAAGCAACATTTGCTGTTTTTACATCTTTCTTGAACCATTCTTCAATCTCTTTCTCAGTAGGCATGGTGGCTCCTTTTACCGACCCACTATTATATCAGCTACTGGGTGTTTCAATACGCATACTTCTGTTAACCCTTGAAAATAACAAAAGTTAATATAAACTTTTGCAATAGGGTACCTTTCGATATTGCCACCAAAAGTATTACCCTTTTCCCCAAATATGCAGACTTCGGCACTAATTATTTTGCAACTCCAATTATACATGCCCTGTATCCCTCAGAGTTATAGCTGAATATCTGCCTACATATCCCTTATGTACTTTTAAGCTTCCTCTCATACATAATGCTGACAAAGCTAGAACAATTATTTCTGTCTCTTGCCCTATTTGTATGTCTTGTTGTTCTGGTGCATCAGAAGATTTTATGTTTTGTGCAGCATTCCCCTGTTTCATATACCTTGAACAATACCTAGCCAGATGTGGTCCTCTACAAATATAACATTCTATCGATCTTCAATACCACGAGTTCCATCTTGTTGGCGGTCTGTTTTCGTCATCTTTTCTATTATCCCTGTAATAACATGACTCTGATTCATGTCGCCCGGATCCACAATGAATACAACTTGGTTGAGTTTGTGCTGTCCCTCGTCCTGGAGTTTCATATTCTTTTTTTTTTTTTTTTTGGGCTATGTCTTTTATCTTGAACTCTCCAGTTTGGGTTACGTCCCTTAGGCGATAACTTTACCTGCAAGCTTGCTGCTGCCGGGAAAAATTCTTCCATACTCTGCTTCTGTATGGGTTTTCCTGGATGTGCAGTAATGTACTGCTCTCCCAAAAATGTCATTTCCTCTACTGTTTGCGGTTTCCTTTCTTGAAAAAAGGCAAACAATTCTTTACTACAAGACGACAAGACTTTATCTCTTAATATAAGGTCAACAAGTTTGTCAAACGAGTTGCCAATGTTTGCTAGTGCTAACCACCTTACAAAGAGCTTTTTAATGTTAGCTTGGATGCTAGCAACTTCTTACGCATTGTAGCAAAAGAACTTCTCTCTTTTGTTGATAGGTTGCTAAACGTTTTTTTCTGTTAACAGATCACGCAGGCGTGAGACCCATTGTGATTCAGGACTGTTAACAAATCACGCAGGCGTGAGACCCATTGTGATTCAGGAACACCTGCACATCTATGAGCTTCTTCGAACCTTTCAATAAAGGAATGTAATTTATCTTCTGGTTTTAAGAAGGGTAATTTGGGTTTATATTTTTCCACATCTTCGCTTGAGTGGTTTAAACAATTTTCTTTCTTTAACTTCACTATTTCTTTTTCTTTATCTGCAATGGCTAACTTTGCCATTTCTTTTTGATGAGCTCTTTCCGCAGCTCTCTCATCTCTAGCAGTTTTTTTCTTTTCTGCTTCTCTAGCAGCCTTTTCTTTTTCTGTTACCTCTTTCATCCTAGCTTCTGCAAAGCTTAGGATTTCTTCAGACTTGAGTCCTAGCTCTTTAGCCATGCTGACAAACTCAGCAAAGGACATTTTGACTGTTAATGATGTCAATGGGATGGACACAAATAAAAGACACTACACGACACTACGATAACGGCGCTGACTTTTACGAAAACAAGACAACGAGAAAAAAAGCTATGGATGACGGTACACTTAAGAAAATGGACAGAAAGCACAAAGGATTATCACATACGATAACAAACCGTACGTACAGGACTATTAACGCTACTTGACGCACGCAGACAACTAGGTATTCCGGTCTATAAACTAATAGACAGAAATAACTAAAAGACAGCTCCTAAATTATGCAACCTTAAAAAATGTTACCTAATTAGAAGCACTCCTCCCAACCTCCCATCTAACAAATACACCACACAGATGACATCTCAGACGTACCAAACAATTAACATGGTCAAAGCAATGTAAATATCTCTCCTCTTAAACCTTGTGCCAGTTTTAAAGTGTATCTTTCTTTCTCAAGGTTATATATTGTTGCAAGCTTTACAAACTTATCAATATTTTGTTCAATCGTTTCTAACTTCAAATCAAAGGCAGGCATTTGTAAATTCATCGCAGGTGCAGAGATGCAGTGAGTATAAGTAGTGTCCATTTCTGAAGTCTGTGATCTAGACACTTGGCTTTCTCTTTGTGCCTGAATTTCTAACTCCTTTATCTTTACCTCTTGTTCTTATTTTAACTTTTCTTTCTCGGCTTTAATTCCGAGTCTTTAGGATTCTATGAGTCTCTCGGATTCGATCCTGAGCCTCTCGGATTCACGAGCCTCCATTCTCATTTCTCTCTCTGTGGTCTTAATCCATTCAGTCATTTCCTTTTCTTCCAGTCCCATTTGGACAGCCATTTTTATTTACTGTGCCATATAGAGCTGTAAATATACTTTATGGAAGATCCAACAAATATGTAAACAAATCAATGACAAATGTAAATATCAGTCACAGATAAATACTAGCATTGCAGCCAAAACCTCACTTAACACAAGTTGTAAGAACAAATGTCACCAAGTCAGATCCACAATCTTCCTATTTCCAGGACCAATGAAATCCTAAGAAATGAAAACAAGAAGAAACAATTGTTAAAGACCTCTGGATCCACCTCTAATTTCTTTGAAGGAAGAGTGTTATTAATAGACCCACAGTAGTCAACAATTTTACCAAACAGATTATCAAGAGAACAACCTGCTGGTCAAGTATCTAGCACAAAGACCAAACATTGAAAAACACTGTTGCAATATTACATTTATACAAAACTAAGATCCCGGGTCTGAGACCACATTTTACGATGGGTACTGCCGTATGGCAGTTTCGTTGAGTACCTTTACTTCAGGATTATTTTCCCAAACTCCTCAGGTACTCTGAGATAGGGGTATTCTGAATGTTGGCTCTCGTTTGTCTAGAGGCCAAGTCCTCGGTTCAAACATACATTCAGCCTACCTCAGGAATGAGGTGACTCGAGTTCTGACTTTACAGGGTTATTACAAACTCTTGGGTACAACACGGTCTGACATCCTCCTTACTAATTTTGCTCCCAGACTGGTAATCAACGTTAACACAGTCGAAGATATAAACAACAGTAGGTCTGACAAGACATGAATACACTTCTGACTACGACAAATGATTCCATCAAGACAACTTTCTTCCAAGAATAAGAAATCTTTTGAACAAGAAACATAATGTAATAAATTCAATGTGGTAAAGGAAGACGGAATGCGGAATAAAGAGAAACAGAACGATAGTTCATAATGTTCTCAAAGAGTTAAGATTAGTGAACGGGTATCCCTAGTTCGCTGCTCCCATTTCCGGGCTCATCATCGATTGAATAGTGAAAAGAGATATTTGGGCGCATTCAGGTTCTGGCTGCTATGGTATTCCTTAATGTTACACTTATCTGCAGTAGATCCTGCAGCTCCTCTGATGTACCGAATAGTAGATCTCTGCAACTTCCCGATTCCCGGAATGACTCTGTATGATAATGTTTCTCTACACGACCAGTGTAAAGATTACCAAGATCTCCCAGAGACTTGCTGGCATCGACTTCATGAATGGCCTGCCATAGGAGACAATGGCAGGTCAATACTGGTTGGTTTCTCCCAAGCTGACAGCTAGCTGGAGAACCGGACTACCGTACGGACATACGCTGGATCTCAAACATCCTGCAATCAACAAGGCAACAAACATGAGCAAACCGCACCTAATGTACCCTGCTAATCAAATTCATCCCGCTCTCCATAAATGCTCAGAGGTAAATGTGGGCTAGTCTACACCATTAAAGTTGACTTTTTACATCTCGGGAGGCCTTACAGTTCCTCAGAGAAAGTTCTAAAGTTAGTCAGACGTTTCTATTAATTCCAACAGTCTCTGAATCCTGTTTCGTAGCGAAAGCCAGTCAGATCTCCATCTAGCCTTATCCCTATATATACATTCCCACATTACCAGTTACAAAGATAAAGTAGATAAGATGGATATTAAAGACAGGATAGGAGAATAGTCGTCAAAGGTTTTTCCGAACGCTGAGCTTGTTTTGGTTACATCTGCTCCCAGCAACGGGGATGTGACGTCTTGTTTTCTTTAAATATCGCTGCCCCTTTTCCACGGTCACCCGACTCATCAAGTTTGGAGACAAATTAAAAGATCATATCAGATCATACAAGTTTATCAAAACATTAATTACACTCCAGGTGGATTGATCGATCCGAATAGGTTTAGAACGCAGGCTAGAAGAATTTACGAAGAAATATCCGCCGAAAGTTCATTCACTCCAGCGTTTCTATCGTTTCTCGTCGAAGGCGATCGTGGACAAGGAGATTCGGCGTTATCATCCTTCTCACCTTTTCTCACAAACACATACAGGCACTGAGCACAAATATATATATTTCCCTTTAAGGAAAACTCACCCATGCAGACGAAAATTTTCAGAGAAAACTGATTCTTGGTTAACGATCAAGTGGCTGCAATGCCAAAACACAGCTGTTCACTTGAACGGACTGAGTAGTTGTGACGTACAGGATTCTAGTCCCTAACTACCAATCAATCAATCAATCAGGTGCCGTCTCCACAATGAAGGTTGGCTGCAATGGATCTCCAACAAGCCCTGCCTCTTGCCCTTGACGTACACTCACTCATACTGCTGCTCGTCCATCTCTTGATGTTATCCTCCCACTTGTTACGCTGTCTGCCTTTTGCTCGCCTACCTTGAACCTTTCCCTCTAGGATGATTTTTACAATACTGTTATGTTTTTTAATGTGGCCAAAATATTTCACTTGTCTCTTTTTCATTTCACCTAGCAACTCTCTTTTCCCCTAAACTAGCTACCACCGTTGGGCAAAAATATGGCTCAAGCTCGCAGTGAAGCGGTCAAACTATTAAGCTTGGACAGATGCAGAAAACGTGTCGTATCATACATACTGACACTAAACGCCAAGAAGGATCAATTTAGGAGTGATTTATATACGTTACTTACATCTGGACTCCCCAGTAACAAAAGAACTATATATTTACGGACGGACTATCCGATATATATAGATACACCAATTAGTGAGGGGGTGTCCAGACTGTGGTAGGGGAGTTGATGCTGTTATATGACACATATTATACATTGATGGGTTGAATTCATGTACTGCTTAATACTACAATACATAAATACAAAAAGCCATTAGATGAAGTAAATAAAAAAATTATACATCACTTTACCTTCCAAAGAAGAGTCAAGTGCCCACTAGGATTGCACTGAGATGGGAGGAGGAAGCGATTTTATTGTTTGGTAGGAAAGTTCCTTTCTATGAAAACTTAAGGAATCTGAAATTCTTGTGTGTATGTGTTTTTTTCAGCTGGTGAAACATCTGATTGGTTCGAGGTGCAAAAGGGGTGAGACAAGGGTGCATTCTCTCACCCTACCTGTTCAATATATACGCAGAAAATATAATGAGAAATATCATAAATGACCAGACTTGTGACAGTTATGACCCGCTCAAAATTGGTGGCAACCCTATTCCTGAACTCCGCTACGCAGATGACACAGTCCTCCTTTCTAACAGCATAAAAAGAATAGAAAATTCAATATTGTCCGTCCAAAAGCACAGTGAAGATCAAAGTCTGTTCTGAATTTAAAGAAAACGAAAATAATGTCCACAGATAAAACTGGCTGTCACCCAAAAATGACAATAAATGATGACGAAATTGAAAATGTCACAAACTTTGAATATCTAGGCTCTATAATAAACAACAATGGAGACTGTTCGACAGAAATTAAAAGGAGAATGGCCATAGCAATGCAAAGATTGAACACCTATGGTTAAGCACCAGCAAGAAGATAAAAATTAGAATTTTGAGAGCATGCATCTTCCCTGTGGCTACATATGGATGTGAGTCGTGGAATATCTCTCAGTCCTTAAGAAAGAGAATAGGGGCTTTTGAGCTGAAATGCTATAGAAATATTCTCAGAATATCTTGGACAAAGAAGATGAGAAATATTGACATCTTAAAAGATCTGAACATCAAGGAAGATTGGCTAATAAACAGCATCCTTTCTCGAAAGCTGAAATATTTTGGTCATATCAAGCGTAAGAGACCGAGGATTTACAGGCAGACTGTGATAAAAGCGACGTTCTGCAAAGGACCTGCTACATGATGATGATGTGTTTTTTATTTTCTCTTTTTTTTTGGGTGTGTGTACATTTTGTCTTTTTGGATCTGGCCGAGGCTCATCAAGTTAAACTTTTACTAAAAATCTGCCTAAAGAACATTGTTTGTGCCTTTTCCTTGTGATGTTGTTTAGGAAATGTAACTTTGGTCATTCCGAACGATGCTATTCGTTTGTTATGGCTTTGCTGGGGTGATACTCTGCAACGTGGGAGTCGCAGTGGCGGAGAGGCTAGATGCTAGCCTGCGGATCTGAAGGTCGTGGGTTCGCTTCCTTGCGGAGCCGGTCTTTTTTTCAAAAATGACTTTTTCTCCCAGGTCGACCCAGCCTTGAGTGGGTACCGGGTGCAGTCTCGGGAAGTAAAGGCGAACGGTGTGATGCTGACCATATCACCCATCTTGTGCCGATTAGTCTATAAAATCTAGCCCTATATGCCATGTACGCCTATAGACGTGGAAAAGAGTCCTTTACGTTTTTTTTACTCTGCAACGTTATCGACATCTAACCTTGGCGTTGTCTCGAGAGAGATAAACAAAGATAGTGCACGGTGTCATGAATCATTTTGACTCATGCACAAACACACTTTGTATTATACCAAACACACCTTTT
>CAJHNH020004965.1:0-27859 GCA_905116865.2 Candidula unifasciata
TCTTGGGACTCACTGTTTAGTGATTAGGACACAAACAACGTGGTTTTCGTTGTTGTTAGGAACATTTCTTCGTTTAAATTTGGTTTGAATTTCACTTTTACCTCCTATCTATTCTTCTGTCAACCTTTTGAGCTCAAAGGTGTCCAAGTTCTCATCTATAGTATTCGACCAAGTGTGAAATGATAGACTAAGACTAAATTGGCAACTTTTTGAGAGAATATATTTGACCAAACGCCGTTAAGGCAAAAAATTCGGAACAAATGTCACTTGTGGGTTTCCATTTTTATGTTACTCTCAAATTGTTCTGCCCCCAGACCGTACCAAAATGCCAAAATCAGACATTCAGTTTAACTACTCTGCAATTACTAGCGTGTCCATGTTTCATTGGATGTAAAATAATTGTCTCGGACTCACTGTTAGTGGTAGGCACACAAAAACAATGTTTGTTAGGCAACCTTTGTTCGTAAAATTGGATTTTTCACTTTTAGATCTTATCTATTGTCATGTCCACCTATGAAACTCCCATAAGGGGCGCAAATTATACATAATCTAATAGTCGTATCTCTCGATCCAAGTAGTTGAAATGCATATGAAGCCTGAGACTAAATTGGGGCAACGTTTCTGGAAAATATGATTTTGGACCCCAAACACGAAAAAAGGAGAAAAACACCATAGAAAGCTAAGACACCAAAAAAACCAAAACCAGGAACCCCCCACCCAAAAATGAACAGGGCTCAAATTCCGAAACATGCTCACTTGTTGCCACATTTTATGTGCTATCTTCAAGTGTTTGCTGCCCAGAGTCTGTACCAAAAATTAGCCAATTACAGACAGATTCAGCTTACCTTGGACTCATGCATCTAGAGTGTCTATTGCGGGCCTTTAGAATATTTGTCTGGGAGTACCCAATGGTTGATGTTGTAAGGACACCAAACAAGCTATGTTAGGAAACAATTATATTGAGCTAATTATATGGTTTCTCAACTGTTATCATAGCTATTATTTCTGTCACCAGTACCAACGAGCGCCAAGTGTCACAAATTTATCATTCTAGAGGATCCCTCGACCAAAGTGGGCAAATGATAGACTGAGAACCTACATCTGGTAAACTTTTTTGCAAATATGAATTCTTGGCCAAACACGCGAAAGGCATAAATTCGTGAAAAAATTGTCAGTCAAATTTCTCATCTAGAGTATCTCGTCAAGTGTGAAATGATAGACTGAGACTAAATTGGCAACTTTCTAGAAAATATGATTTTGGCCAAACGCGAAAGGCATAAATTTTGGAAAAATGTCACTTGTGGTCATTTTTATGTTATCTCAATTGTTGCCCCCAGATTGTACCAAAATGCCAAATCAGACATCCAGTTTACCTACTCTGCATCTAGCGTGTCTATTCATGTGTAAAATAATAGTCTGGGACTCAATGTTTAGTGGTAGGACACAAACAAGTTGTTGGGAACATTTCTTCGTAAAATTTGTTTTTCACTTTCATCTTGTCTATTTTTTTGTCACCTATGAGCTCCGAAGTGTATAATTTTTCATCTAGAGTATCTCGTCAAGTATGAAATGATAGACTGAGACTAAATTAGCAACTTTTTGGAAAATATGATTTTGGCCAAACGCGAAAGGCATAAATTTTGGAAAAATGTCACTTGTGGTCATTCTTATGTTATCTCAATTGTTGCCCCCAGATTGTACCAAAATGCCAAATCAGACATCCAGTTTACCTACTCTGCATCTAGCGTGTCTATTCATGTGTAAAATAATAGTCTGGGACTCAATGTTTAGTGGTAGGACACAAACAAGTTGTTGGGAACATTTCTTCGTAAAATTTGTTTTTCACTTTCATCTTGTCTATTTTTTTGTCACCTATGAGCTCCGAAGTGTATAATTTTTCATCTAGAGTATCTCGTCAAGTATGAAATGATAGACTGAGACTAAATTAGCAACTTTTTGGAAAATATGATTTTGGCCAAACGCGAAAGGCGTAAATTTTGGAAAAATGTCACTTGTGGTCATTCTTATGTTATCTCAATTGTTGCCCCCAGTTTGTACCAAAATGCCAAATCAGACATCCAGTTTACCTACTCTGCATCTAGCGTGTCTATTCATGTGTAAAATAATTGTCTGGGACTCAATGTTTAGTGGTAGGACACAAACAAGTTGTTAGGAACAATTCTTCGTAAAATTTGTTTTTCACTTTTATCTTATCTATTTTTCTGTCACCTATGAGCTCCAAAGTGTCCAATTTATCATCTAGAGTATCTTGTCAAGTGTGAAATGATAGACTGAGACTAAATTGGCGACTTTTTTGCAATATTATTTTGGCCAAAGGCGTAAGGCATAAATTCTGGAAAAATGTCACTTGTGGTCATTTTTATGTTATCTCAATTGTTGCCCCCAGATTGTACCGAAATGCCAAATCAGACATTCAGTTTACCTACTCTGCATCTAGCGTGTCTATTCATGTGTAAAATAATTGTCTCGGACTCAATGTTTAGTGGTAGGACACAAATAAGTTGTTAGGAACAATTCTTCGTAAAATTTGATTTTCACTTTTATCTTATCTATTTTTCTGTCACCAACGAGCTCTAAAGAGTCAAATTTCTCATCTAGAGTATCTCGTCAAGTGTGAAATGATAGACGGAGACTAAATTGGCAACTTTATAGAAAATATGATTTTGGCCAAACGCGAAAGGCATAAATTTTAGAAAAATGTCACTTGTGGTCATTTTTATGTTATCTCAATTGTTGCCCCCAGATTGTACCAAAATGCCAAATCAGACATCCAGTTTACCTACTCTGCATCTAGCGTGTCTATTCATGTGTAAAATAATTGTCTGGGACTCAATGTTTAGTGGTAGGACACAAACAAGTTGTTAGGAACAATTCTTCGTAAAATTTGTTTTTCACTTTTATCTTATCTATTTTTCTGTCACCTATGAGCTCCAAAGTGTCCAATTTATCATCTAGAGTATCTTGTCAAGTGTGAAATGATAGACTGAGACTAAATTGGCGACTTTTTTGCAATATTATTTTAGCCAAAGGCGTAAGGCATAAATTCAAGTTGTTAGGAACAATTCTTCGTAAAATTTGTTTTTCACTTTTATCTTATCTATTTTTCTGTCACCAGACGAGCTCCAAAGTGTCCAATGTCTCATCTAGAGTATCGCGTCAAGTGGTGAAATGATAGACTGAGACTAAAATTGGCAACTTTTGGAAATATTATTTTGGCCCCAAACGCGTAAGGCATAAATTCTGCAAAAATGTCACTTGTGGTCATTTTTATGTTATCTCAATTGTTGCCCCCCAGATTGTACCAAAAATGCCAAATCAGACATCCAGTTTACCTACTCTGCATCTAGCGTGTCTATTCAGTGTTGTAAAATAATTGTCTGGGACTCAACTGTTTATGGTAGGACACAAACAAGTTGTTAGGAACATTTCTTCGTAAAATTTGTTTTTCACTTTTATTTATCTATGTTTCTGTCACCTATGGAGCTCCAAAGTGTCCAATTTATCATATAGAGTATCTCGTCAAGTGTGAAATGATATGGACTGAGACTAAATTGGCAACTTTTTGGAAAATATGATTTTGGCCAAACGCGAAAGGCATAAATTCTGAAAAATGTCACTGTGGTCAATTTTATGTTATCTCAATTGTTGCCTCCATGTGCTCCCAGATTGTACCAAAATGCCAAATCAGACATTCAGTTTACCTACTCTGCATCTAGCGTGTCTATTCAATGTGTAAAATAATTGTCTGGGACTCAATGTTTAGTGGTAGGACACAAACAAGTTGTTAGGAAACATTTCTTCGTAAAATTTGTTTTCTCACTTTTATCTTATCTATTTTTCTGTCACCTATGAGCTCCAAAGTGTCCAATTTATCATCTAGAGTATCTCGTCAAGTGTGAAACTGATAGACTGAGGGACTAAATTGGCAACTTTTTAGAAAATATGATTTTGGCCAAACGCGAAAGGCATAAATTCTGGAAAAATGTCACTTGTGCGTTCATTTTTATGTTATCTCAATTGTTGCCCCCAGATTGTACCAAAATGCCAAAATCAGACATTCAGTTTAACTACTCTGCATCTAGCGTGTCTAGTTCATGTGTAAAAATAATTGTCTGGGACTCAATGTTTAGTGGTAGGACACAAAACAAGTTGTTAGGAACAATTCTTCGTATAAAAATTGTTTTTCACTTTTATCTTATCTATTTTTCTGTCACCAACGAGCTCCAAAGTGTCCAATTTATCATCTAGAGTATCTGTCGTCAAGTGTGAAATGATAGACCTGAGACTAAATTGGCAAACTTTTTTGAAAATATGATTTTGGCCAAACGCGAAAAGGCATAAATTCTGGAAAATTGTCACTTGTGGTCATTTTTTATGTTATCTCAATTGTTGCCCCCAGATTGTACCAAAAATGCCAAATCAGACATTCAGTTTACCTACTCTGCATACTAGTCGTGTCTATTCATGTGTACAAAATAAGTGTCTGCGGACTCAATGTTTAGTGGTAGGAAATAAACAAGTTGTTAGGAACAATTCTTCGTAAAAATTGTTTTTCACTTTTATCTTATCTATTTTTCTGTCACCAACGAGCTCCAAAGTGTCCTAATTTCTCATCTAGAGTATCTCGCCCATAGAGTGTGAAATGATAGACTGAGACTAAATTGGCAACTTTTTGCAAAATATTATTTTGGGCCAAACCGCGTAAGGCATAAATTCTGGAAAAATGTCACCTGTGGTCATTTTTATGTTATCTCAATTGTTGTTCCCAGATTGTACAAAAATGCAAAATCAGACATCCAGTTTAACTACTCTGCACCTAGCGTGTCTATCATGTGTAAAATAATTGTCTGGGACTCAATGTTTAGTGGTAGGACACAAACAAGTTGTTAGGAACAGTTCTTCGTAAAATTTGTTTTTCACTTTTTATCTTATCTATTTTTCTGTCACCTATGAGCTCCAAAGTGTCCAGTTTCTCATCCTAGAGTATCTCGTCAAGTATGAAATGATAGACTGAGACTAAACTGGCAAACTTTTTAGAAAATATGATTTTGGCCCAAACGCGAAAGGCATAAATTCTAAAAAATGTCACCTTGTGGTCATTTTTTGTTATCCAATTGTTGCCCCCAGATTGATACCAAAATGCCAAATCAGACATTCAGTTTAACTACTCTGCATCTAGCGTGTTCTATTCATGTGTAAAAATAATTGTCTGGGGACTCAATGTTAGTGGTAGGACACAAACAAGTTGTTAGGAACAATTTCTTCGTAAAATTTCGTTTTTCACTTTTATCTATCTATTTTTCTGTCAAACCTATGAGCTCCAAAGTGTCCAATTTCTCATCTAGAGTATCTCGTCAAGTGTGAAATGATAGACTGAGACTTAATTGGCCAACTTTTAGAAAAATATGGATTTTGGCCAAATTGCGTAATGCATAAATTCTGAAAAAATGTCACTTGTGGTCATTTTTATGTTATTCTCAATTGTTGCCCAGATTGTACCAAATCGCCAAATCAGACATTCGGTTTAAACGACTCTGCATCTAGCGTGTCTATTCATGTGTAAAATAATTGTCTGGGACTCACGTTTCGTGTAGGACACAAACAAAGTTGTTAGGAACAATTCTTCGTCAAAAATTGTTTTTCACTTTTATCTTATCCTATTTTCTGTCACCAACGAGTCCAAAGTGTTCCAATTTCATCATCTAGAGTATCTCCGTCAAGTGTGAAATAGATAGACTGAGACTAATTGGCAACTTTTTGTGGAAAATATGATTTTAGCGCCAAACGCGAAAGGCATAAATTCTGGAAAAAATGTCACTTGTGGTTCATTTTTATGTTATTCTCAATGTTGCCCCCAGATTGTACCAAATGCCAAATCAGACCATTCAGTTTACCTACTCTGCATCTAGCGTGTCTATTCCTATGTGTGAAAATAATTGTTCTGGGACTCAATGTTTAGTGGCTAGGACACAAACAAGTTGTTAGGAACATTTCTTCGTAAAATTTGTTTTTTCACTTTTATCTTATCTATTTTTCTTTCACCAACGAGCTCCAAAGAGTCCAATTTATCATCTAGAGTATCTCGTCAAGTGTGAAATGATAGACTGAGACTAAATTGGCAACTTTTTTGCAACTATATGATTTTGGCCAAACGCGTAAGGCATAAATTCTGGAAAAAAAATGTTACTTGTGGTCATTTTATGTTATTCTCAATTGTTGCCCAACCGATTGTACCAAAATGCCAAATCAGACATTCAGTTTACCTACTCTGCATCTAGCGTGTCTATTCATGTGTAAAATAATTGTCTGGGACACAATGTTTAGTGGTAGGACACAAACAAGTTGTTAGGAACAATTCTTCGTAAAATTTGTTTTTTCACTTTATATCTTATCTATTTTTCTGTCACCAACGAGCTCCAAAGTGTCCAATTTCTCATCTAGAGTATCTCGTCAAGTGTGAAATGATGTAGACTGAGACTAAATTGGCAACGTTTTAAGAAAAATATGATTTTAGAGCCAAATGCGAAAGGCATAAATCTGGAAAAAATGTCACTTGTGGTCATTTTTTTGTTATCTCAATTGTTGTTCCCAGATTGTACCAAAATGCCAAATCAGACATTCAGTTAGTACATTACTCTGCATCTAGCGTGTCTATTCATGTGTAAAAATAATTGTCTGGGACTCAATGTTTAGTGGTAGGACACAAACAAGTTGTTAGGAACATTTCTTCGTAAAATTTATTTTTCAACTTTATCTTATCTACTTTTTCTGTCACCAACGAGCGTCCAAAGTGTCCAATTTATCATCTAGAGTATCTCGTCAAGTGTGAAATGATAGACTGAGACTAAATTGGCAACTTTTTAAAAAATATGATTTTGGCCAAACGCGAAAGGCATAAATTCTGGAAAAATGTCACTTGTGGTCATTTTTATGTTATCTCAATTGTTTGCCCCCAGATTGTACCAAAAAATGCCAAATCAAGACAATTCAGTGTTTTACTCTACTCTGCATCTAGCGTGTCTATTCATGTGTAAAATAATTGTCTGGGGACTCAATGTTTAGTGGTAGGACACAAACAAGTTGTTAGGACACATTTCTTCGTAAAAATTTGTTTTTCACTTTTATCTTATCTATATTTTCTGTCACCAACGAGCTCCAAAGTGTCCAATTTATCATCTAGAGTATCTCGTCAAGTGTGAAATGATAGACTGAGAGAATAATTGGCAACTTTTTGAAATATGATTTTGGCCAAACGCGTAAGGCATAAATTCGGGAAAAATGTCACTTGTGGTCATTTTTTATGTTATCTAAATTGTTGCCCCCAGATTGTACCCAAAATGCCAAATCAGACATGTCAGTTTAACTACTCTGCATCTAGCGTGTCTATTCATGTGTAAAATAATTGTCTGGGATCCCCCCTCACTGTTTAGTGGTAGGACACAAACAAGTTGTTAGGAAACATTTCTTCGTAAAATTTGTTTTTCACTTTTATCTTATCTATTTTTCTGTCACCAATGAGCTCTAAAGTGTTCAATTTCATCATCTAGAGTATCTCGTCAAGTGTGAAATGATAGACTGAGACTAAATTGGACAACTTTTTGCAAATATGATTTTGGCAAAACGCGTAAGGCATAAATTCTTGCAAAAAATGTCACTTGTGGTCTAATTTTTTTTTGTTATCTCAATGTTGCCCCCAGATTGTACCAAAAATGCCAAATCAGACAATCCAGTTTAATATACTCTGCATCTAGCGTGTCTATTCATGTGTAAAATAATGTCTGGGACTCACTGTTTAGTAGTAGGACACAAACAAGTTGTTAGGAACATTTCTTCGTAAAATTTGTTTTTCACTTTTATCTTATCCTATTTTTCTGTCACCTACGAGCTCCAAAAGTGTCCAATTTATCATCTAGAGTATCTCGTCAAGTGTGAAAAGATAGATGAGACTAAATTGGCAACTTTTTGGAAAATATGATTTTGGCCAAACGCGAAATGGCATAAATTCTTCTGGAAAAATGTCACTTGTGGTCATTTTTTATGTTATCTCAATTGTGTTGCCCCCAGATTGTACCAAAAATGCCAAATCAGACATTCAGTTTACCTACTCTGCATTCTAGCGTGTCTATTCATGTGTAAAATAATTGTCTGTGACTCAATGTTTAGTGGTAGGACACAAACAAGTTGTTAGAACAATTCTTCGTAAAATTGTTTTTCACTTTTATCTTATCTATTTTTCTGTCACCATCAGCTCCAAAGTGTCCAATTCTCATCTAGAGTATCTCGTCAAGTGTGAAATGATAGACTGAGACTAAATTGGCAACTTTTTAGAAAATATGATTTTGGCCAAACGCGAAAGGCATAAATTCTGGAAAAAATGTCACTTGTGGTCATTTTTTATGTTATCTCAATTGTTGCCCCAGATTGTACCAAAATGCCAAATCAGACATTCACTTTACCTACTCTGCATCTAGCGTGTCTATTCATGTGTAAAATAATTGTCTGGGACTCAATGTTTAGTGGCAGGACACAAACAAGCTGTTAGGAACATTTCTTCGTAAATTTGTTTTTCACTTTTATCTTATCTATTTTTCTGTCACCTATGAGCTCCAAAGTGTCTAATTTCTCATCTAGAGTATCTCGTCAAGTGTGAAATGATAGACTGAGACTAAATTGGCAACTTTTTGAGAAAATATGATTTTTGGCCAAACGCGAAAGGCATAAATTCTGGAAAAAATGTCACTTGTGGTCATTTTTATGTTATCTCAATTGTTGCCCCCAGATTGTACCAAAATGCCAAATCAGACATCCAGTTTACCTACTCTGCATCTAGCGTGTCTATTCATGTGTAAAATAATTGTCTGGGACTCAATGTTTAGTAGTAGGACACAAACAAGTTGTTAGGAACATTTCTTCGTAAAATTTGTTTTTCACTTTTATCTTATCTATTTTTCTGTCACCTATGAGCTCCAAAGTGTCCAATTTCTCATCTAGAGTATCTCGTCAAGTGTAAAATGAGAGACTGAGACTAAAATGGCAACTCTTTGGAAAATATGATTTTGGCCAAATGCGAAAGGCATAAATTCTGGAAAAATGTGACTTGTGGTCATTTTTATGTTATCTCAATTGTTGCCCCCAGATTGTACCAAAATGCCAAATCAGACATTCAGTTTACCTACTCTGCATCTAGCGTGTCTATTCATGTGTAAAATAATTGTCTGGGACTCACTGTTTAGTGGTAGGACACAAACAAGTTGTTATGAACATTTCTTCGTAAAATTTGTTTTTCACTTTTATCTTATCTATTTTTCTGTCACCTATGAGCTCTAAAGTGTCCAATTTCTCATCTAGAGTATCTCGTCAAGTGTGAAATGATAGATTGAGACTAAATTGGTAAATTTTTGGAAAATGTGATTTTGGCCAAACGCGAAAGGCATCAATTCTGGAAAAATGTCACTTGTGGTCATTTGTATGTTATATCAATTGTTGCCCCCAGATTGTACCAAAATGCTAAATCAAACATTGCGATGATTCTCTTTTATCTTCTACTGGTTCGCCTCATCGCACGCTCGCTGCCATCTCACAAACCGACATCACTCGACGAGCAGAAAAAAATGGACGACTGGAAAACAACACGATACTGTTCCAGTACTTTAATCTTCCACTCGCGGCTTACACTGCCGGCACATGAACTAGACAACTGTCCAGGCACACATTATAATGCAAGTGTCAACTATTACCTTCAAGCAGAAATCACAATCACACTAACATCTTGAACGAAACACAGCAGCTGTCCTGACAGACAAACTCAGACGACCCGCAGACATATTACTGGCCAGCTTTTTTCGCCAAGTTGGACTGGAACAAATTCACTCACAAAAACATCTGCTGAATCCACACATCATCCACCGCTGTCCATGCACACTGTTCCTAGGTCCTCAAAACGAGACTGCTCACAAACCTTTTCTTCGCTATTATATAGCCCTCTGATCTATTCCTGTTCTAGAATATTCTGGATTCATTCTCACGAATTTCCCACTGTTGAAAGTCGTGTCTGGCCCGTGATAATTCACATTTCACAACAAGTCCTGTGAACAATCATGTTTCACATAAAACCTGACTTTCAGATGTCTCTCATGAAACTCAAGACATAAATCTCGTGTTATCTCAGCCAGTCAAAACATTCGTCTTACATCTATTACTGACGTCATCTATCGGGCATAAATTAATGAGGAGAAAATGACTCACTACATTCTCCCCCACCCCAAAAAAATGTTTTACATTTTCAATAATCAGTGTGAACATTTCACTGAACATTGCCCCATGAAGCCCCACCCTCGCTTTTTCCCATTCATAAAAGCCCTAAACAAGGCAAATCGGGCAATGTAAGGGTTTTGTTAAAAAACTTTTTAAAGGACAAATGGTTTTAATTCCCCTTTTTTTCCCCAAAAACCCAACAACATGTCTAAATTAAACCCTATTAAAAAATTAAAAATGCTACACCAATTCATTTAGTATAAACAAATGTAAAATTTTCGGGTGGGGTGTATTTTAACCCCTGAATGTTTCTCCCTTTAATTTTTACTATTTATACCCGTTCAAATCAAAACAATTTTCCCAATTTTGGTAATTCATTTTAATACTTTTCAAAAAATAATAAAATGCACCCTTGCTAAATGATTTTTTTTTAAATACAAGTTGAAATACCCTTTGTAACATGTTCTAAAAACCCTTACGGGATATCGGGAAAATGTTGGCTTTTTCCTTTTGGGGGTTCAATTTTAAAATTTGTTTGTAAATATAAACCCTTCCCCCTTATACCCTTGGATTGCTATTGGCATAAATTGTTAAAAATTTTTTGCCCAACCCCAAGTTACCCTGTTAAAATAGTAAATTTCCCTTTCCCAAAAAAATTTCTGAAATTTTTTTAAAACAAATAACTAGTCCCAAACGCTTTCGTTAAAATGTATTTTTTTTTGTTGATTTTGGGTTTAAATTTTCCCTGTGCATCATTTAAATGGGGGGAAATTTTGTGAATGTTTTTTGCGCAACCCTGCTACCCTTTGGGGTGACCGCTGGCGTCTGATTGTAAAAAAAATTTTTGGGAAAAGGGTCAGGTTGTCTCAAAAAAAGGTATTTTAAAAAACTTTTTTTTTTAACTAAAATTTTTCCCATGTGTCTCTTTCCCAATCTATTTTTTAAAATTTTTGGGATTCTTTTAACTCTGATATTGGGGGGGGATTTTTTGGGGTTTTGCAACTTTGGGGGTTTAAAATTTCCCGTATTAGTTTTTTAACCCAAAGTAAGATTGTACCTGCTTTTTTTTTTTTGGTTTTTGGATCTTAAAAATTTTTGAAAAAATTTTTTTCATCTTTTTTGGACAAACCTTCACCATAAAACATGCCCTAGAAATCAATTTTGGTGTATGAAATTTTCATTTTTTTAAAGGTTTTTCCCGTCAATTTCGCGTCTTTTTATTTTTAAATGGGGCTTTTTTTTAGGTATTTCCCTGATCGTCCCAATTTTTTTTGGGGGGTGAAATACAATTCATCCAATATGCTGTGACGTGAGGAATTGCAAAACGTTTCCCAAACCCATTTTTGTAAAAATTTTTCGGAGCGTTTATTAACCCAAATGGAAACGCAACCATTGTTTGGTCCAATTGGATTTTGAAAGCTGAAATTTTTAAACGTTTTTCTGGTGTTGGGGTTTTTTGCCAGAAAGCCTTTTGGGGAAAGGTAAATTTTTTGAAAAAAATTTTGATTTGTATAATTTTTTGGGTATGTTTTCATTTTGCAAAGGGGATGGGCTCATTTTAAAAAAATGGAAATTTGGGTTCAGTTTCCTATAACCCAACACACAAACGTTAAACCCCTTTTTTTTCCCTTTAATACCATAAAGGCAACTGTATTTGAGGGTGGAATTTTTCAAGGTTTTCCTTCTTGTTGTAGTTTTTGCAATTCTAAATAAAACCCTTTATCGATTAAGGGATGGGTTATTACATTTTGGTTTTGATTTCACTGGCACTGATGAATTCAACGGGAAAAATCGTAACTAAATTATGTTTTTTTTTTCCCGGTTTATTCGTAAAAATATTTTTGGGAATAAAAAATAAACTCCACAATTTTTGTTTTTTTTCTTTTTCCTGTTGTTTTTCATTTAACTTTATCGTTTTTCCAGTTACTTCATTTTTTTTTTAAATGGTGTTGGAATATCTTCTTTATAAAAATCAGGTAACCTTTTCCCTTTAAATTACTTTCCCAAAAATTTTGAATCAAGTACATCATTATCTGAGATGAATAGTGATCTTCAAAAATTTAGGGTTTTAAGCATTTTTTTACATAAAATTTTTTTAGTTTTTTAAATCAATTTTGATTTCATAATAAACATCAAAATTTTTTTCCTTTTTTTTTTTTTTTTTTTTTTTTTTTTTGTAAAAACAAAAGACCTGACCTTTTCTATAGATAATTTTGTCTGACTTTTTTGGGAAACGGGAAATTAACCTTCTCCCGGGTTTTATTTTAAAAAACAATTCCCTTGCTTTTCTATTCGCTATTGTCGCTGTTTTAGATGGCTTCTTTCTTGCTTGGGTTTTGCTTGTTGACAACCCATCATTATTTTTTTTCTCAGATCTTTATTTGATTCATACTGTTTTTTTCTGTATCCGTTTCTGTTTTTCCGGGTGAAAAGCTTATTATTAGCCTCAATGGGCCCTCTAGGATTTGCCCCATATAAAAGTTCAAATGGCGAAACCCTTTGGCTATAAGGAAATTTCTCTAAAAGGGCAACATAAGGGCAGGTAATAAAGTACCCCAAAGATTTCCGGATGTTCAAATGAATTTTTTCAAGCATTGTTTTTTATGGATTTATTTAGTTTTTCAAAAGCCATTCGCTTGTGCGTGATACGGTTTTTTGTAAAATTTTTTTTAAACCCTAACCATTTAAATTAAAAAGCTTTTCACCAAGATTTTCCCTGGTCCCTTTATCAAAATATCCTTCGGGAAAAACCCCCCCTTTGAAAAAATTTTTTTAAAAATCCCTCCTGAATATCTTTTTGTTTTTTTAAAAATTTCAGAGGTCCCAACTCAGGCCATTTTGGGCAACATCAAAAAAGGTTAAAAACCTTTTTCCCTTTTGCTAAAGTCACGGTTAAGGGGCCAAAAATATAAATTCCCCACTTGTTCAAATGGTCTTGATGCATGAGACCTATTTTGAAACGGGACCCTTTTGGTTTCTCCCCCTTTTTTTTGGGGGGTTTTAGCACAGGTATAACAAATCGAACATAATTTTTTACATCTTTAGAAAACCCAACCAAAAAATGTAATAAACCCTCTTCTTTTTTTTTTGTTTTTCCCCATGTTCCCCGATGGGGAAAATCTGTGGAAGATGGGGCCCTTTTGGTCTAATTTTTGGGGTAGAAACCGTCTGTTTTTGACTTTTTGGACCTTTCTATATTTTCTAAGTATACATTCTTTGATACAAAAAAATTTCCTGTTGCAAATTTTTTTTAAATACGGGGTCTGTATGAACCAAATAAAAACTTTCTTTATAAATGGATCGGGTACTTGGGCATCTTGAAATTCTTTTTGGGCTTTTAAATTTATTTTTTTTTTTGTAAGGGGTCCCATTTTCTGTAGTTGGGGTTCTCTTCTCTTAATTTTTTGTTGTATTTTAAATCAGTCATGCTTCGGGTTTTTACTGCAGCACAAAGTTGGTGAGCATTTTGGGTTCAGAAAATTTGGGTACCCAAATTTTTTTTCAAGTTTTAAAATTATCATGTTACATAATTTAACACGGGATGAAACTTTTAATTTGAGGGGGTTTATTCACTTTCTCACTGTTCATCATTTCTCTTTCTTTCAGTACGGTTGGGGGTCTTTTTAAACACCTAAAAAACTTTTTCTCATTTTTTGCATTCTTTAACTTTTTTAAATACCGATATTCTAAATTTTTTTTCATAAACCAATAAACTGTTTCCCTGTTTTGGACGCAATCCTTTCATTCTTTTGGGTACAAACTGCTTTCCCAAACTATGGCAAAAACTTGATCACTATTTTCCCATTTTCTCTTTCTTTTAAATTCCTTGTTTTTTCCCTTTTTCCCCACTAAAAATTTTTTCCTGTTGGGGACTTTTTCTCTGAATTTTTTTTCACCCCCCAAAAATTTAAACCTGACATGGTGCTGTAGAACGGCTACTTTCAATCTGCCTTGAAAAAAAGGGTTTTTTAACATTAAAAATCAATTTTTATTTTTCTCTTTTGGGGCCCCCAAAATTTTCGGCTTTTACATTTTTTTAGTAATACCTTCAGGTTTGATAAACCCTTTGGGGAATACCTAAATTGGGGCGCCCTTGTCTCAAAAAATGGTGGTTATTTTTCCTTTAAAATTTCCCTTTCTGTAAAATTTTTAAAAAGGTTCCGTGTGTATTTTTTTGGCTGATTTTGGCTTTTTGTACAGGAAATTTTTATGGCCAGGGGGAAAGGGCATCTTCCTCAGGGAAACCCTTTTTACATACAGGGAAATTTTTCACAGTTACTCTTTGGTCTAAAAGGGTTTTCGGTGTCTAATCTGAGCCCTGACATTCCCTGGGGATATTTGGCTTCCTTAAATTTTCTTCTAAAAACGTCTTTTTTACATGATTATAGAAACCAAAATTTTTGTAACTTTTAAATGGCTTTTTTAATACATTTTTCAACCTCGGGTTTTTCTTCTTTAAAACAGTTTGTCTAAAATAGTCTTTAAAACCCCCCGGGTTTTTCTTCACACTTTTGTCTTTTCGATGAGTTTTTGACTTTTTTGCAGTACTCTTTTTGCCACTTTTTGTTAAACGTGGTTTTGTTTTGTGTGGGTTTCCCCCTTTTGGTTGTATCTCCCCTTTGTCATAACGGCACTAGCCCCATTTTTCAATGTCGGGTCCCGGGGTTGGAAAAAAGATTTCCGAGGGGCCTGAAAAAAAACCCTCACCAAAAATTCTCTAACCCCTTTCAATGGGTTGGTTTTTTTTTTTCTAAAAAAAGGGTCGACTGGGTTTGGGGTAAAGTTTCCCAAACATTTTTTTTTTCCTTAATAAAAAATCTCCTAAAAATTTTATAATTATCTCTAACTTTGGGCCAAATCAATCCATTTATAAAAAATTTTCTAAATTTTCCGAAAAATAGTTTTTTAAAACCCGTCTGTCAATTTTGGGCTTTAAACCCGAAATTTTTTTCCTAAAACCCTTTGCTTCATGTGGGTTCCCATAGTGTCGCATGATCCCGATCTTTAATAAAGTCAAAGTCTAATCTGAGATTTCAGGGACTGTTTCAAGATCTTAAAGGGGTTTAAAATGCTAAATGTTTTTTGAAAAAAAATGGCCCCGGGCCCTTTTTGGAACTCATAAAAAGCGCTTTCCCAAAAAAAAGCTAGATATTAACTACCCAATGTCCCCTTTTTTCCGGGAAAAATTTCAAACTATACCTGATACTTTTAAATTTATTTTCTTCTTCTTTTAATCTCTCTTTTTGAATAGCCTTCTTTTTCTGGAATCTTTTTTCCTTTTCTTTAGTTCGGGATTTGTGCCTCTGTCTTTTTTTTTTCCCGTCCTGAATTGAAGCAAACTATCTTTTCACGTTCCAAATTCCCTTTTTTGTTCTTTTAATATTTCCTTTTTTGTTCCTTTTTTTTTCTTTTAATATTTTCCCCTTGTTCAAGCTGTTTTTTTTTCTTTTTTCCATCTCCTGTTTTTTTTTTTCTTTTCTTGTTTTCCCGCTGTTTTTTTTCTTATCTCCATCCCCCTGTCTTTTAAAACCCCAGTTCGTGTGCTCTTAATTAAACTCCGTTTTTTCCCCGGCATCGTCTTGCATTTTCTTTTCTTTTTCATCCCAAATCTTTTTTCTGTTAAACACAAAATTTTTTAAGGTTTTTTCCCCCTTTTAAAATTTAAAATTTTTTTGGGCCCGCTTGATCAGTTTCCCCCCGTTAGACATTTTTTTTTTCTTTACAGTTTAAAAAACAATTTGTTACAAAAACCTTTTTTTTCAAAATTTCCCACCTTAAAAAAAACAATATAATTCAATAAAAATGAAATAGTAACTTAAAAAAATAACTAAATGTCCTGGGTATCCAATAAAAAAACCTTAAAAATAAAATGGATGTAAAATCTTCCAAACCCCCAAATCCCCAAATTTCTAAATAATTTTTATAAAATAATAAAATATTATATTTAACTTTTATATAATAATATTTTATATATTATATATACCCTTGATGTTTTTAGAAGAAGAAATTAAATAAATTTTTTTTTTGCTTTTTGGGAGAGTAAAATCACTTAAGCACACTTGGGAAAAATTTGTAGGGCAGCAAAAAATAAATGATTATTATTTATAAAAATTATTATCACTAAAAGAATGTTTTTTAACCCCTAGAGTAGATGCTGGATTAAACCAAAATATCAGATGTATTTTATCAAAATTTTACGAATAAATAAATAATTAATTTTTTAAATGTTTTAACAATGTTATAAAAATCCTGGGGTCCCGTTTTGGTTTTTAAATTTTCAAATTTTATACCTTTTTGAAAACACAAAAAAAAAAAATTAAACTTTATTGGGGCCCCACATTCCCGGGGATATTAAAAAACTATTTAAAAAAATAAAAAATTTATTGATTAATTTTTGAAAAATCGACTGTGATAGAGTATAACTATAGGCTCAAATAATTAATTATTTCACGTAATAACTACTAAATTCACTTTTTCAGTAAGATGCCTTATTAAATTCGCTTTCAAATGACTCAGAAACTAACTCAGTTTACAATATTAATTATGCAGAAACTTAAAAAAAATTAAATCTGTATCCCCAATACTTTAGTCTATATTAGAAATCAACAATACTATTCAGACACAATTAAATACAGATATAGTGTTGAGTCATTATTGTATCACAATAATTTACAATGTATCCTTCGCCAATCAACTAATGATTTATTTTATTATTTTTTTTGTTTACAATACAATTTCTATACCCACCTATACCTTTTGTTTTAGTGATTATACTTGATGATGATCAATGTAATGGGTAGTCAATGTTCAACTCGAGTTGAATAACTTTCACTTGATAATGATGATGTGGTATATGATTAAAATTATGGCACTTCCTGATGATGGTGGTACTGAGACTTCTGTGTAATAGAACACCCACAACTTTGAAATGAAAGGAAATTAAAAAAATATAGACATTTCAATACAATTTGCGCCATACTTATAAAAATAACAAGAAATAATGTAAAGAAATATTAGGAAAATACAAAATAAATATCACAAAACAACCACTGTAAACAATATTAATAAATAAAGTAAGATGTCAATGAATGCAACCGATAAAATAAAATAAAATTGTCAATGAATGCACCAATGTAAATTATAAATAAATAAAATAAATGTCAATGAATGCACCAATGTAAATTATAAATAAATAAAATAATGTCAATGAATGCAACAATGTAAATTATAAATAAAATAAAAATACATGTCAATGACTGCACCAATGTAAATTATAAATAAATAATATTAATAATTATAATAAATAACTGAATCACCAGAAAAATAAATCAAAAATAAAATTAATAATCAATGTATATTGTTGTGCTGATCTAGTTTTGACTGTCCTGACGTTGACCTGAAGCTGGTTCTGCGATGGCTTGTACTAGCTTTCTTGAAGGTTGTTTACGTTGAAGTTTGTCTGTTGAATAATGCTACTGCTACTTTTAAATACTAAAGAAATGATAATTTTGATATGGTTTAATTGAAATCTGGGCACTGAAATCTAATTAAGACCGCACAGTTTATCTGCTCACACTAGTAATTTCGGCATTGAATGCACACTAATTAAGGAATTGTTCAGTGAAGCATTTATTACAGAAACTGTATACTGTTTGTGGTACTGTTCACTGTACTATCGGTTTCATAAACTGGATATTTATCATTGAGTAGTTCAACTGGTAGCTACACACTTCAATAGTACCTTGTTAACTGTAGACACTAAAATAGTTCACTGCTAACTACACACTTCAATAGTACATTGTTAATTGTAGACAAATAGTTCACTGCTAGCTACACCTTTCAATAGTACCTTGTTAACTGTAGACACTAAAATAGTTCACTGCTAGCTACACACTTCAATAGTACTTAGATTTGCACCGACCAATTTGATGCTTTTCCTGTCGACTGAATGTGTTTAAGACGTAGGAAAGCTTTATTGTTATCGCTTTCTTGTGATATGTGCGATTACACGATGAACTTGAAGCATTATTGATCACGAGACATCAATGAGTGCTGCCACTGTCTTTCTATGTTTTGAAAAACAGATCCTAAAAACAGGATCTTGTGTCGACTCTTTCTCTGTGTTGTTCAGTGTAGATTTCCCACTACACTTTACCACACTTTAGTCGCAGCAAAATTTGTCAAACACAAGGCTTTGGGAATTTTTTGCAGAAGGACAGTCCTCGTCTCACATCATCTCTGTGTAGCCTTACGGTTTGTATTCCTTTGCTACAATCATAAATGCTCTTTGACACCGTCACTGTCTGCAATCTTCCTTCGCATCTAGTTGATTGTTGTTACTTGGTCGAAACTGAAACGTGGACTTTGTCTAATCAGTATTTAAGTCCCTAGAATTTGTCCGACCGTTTGTTCATCTGTGAACTATCGACATATGAGTTGTAGGTATTTCGCCATCGATCTTCCGCCGCTTACGTTTCGTATGTCGAAACTGGTTACTACCTGACGTCAGGTTGATAGCGAACACCTTTCGATGTCTCAAGATGTTGTCTGTAACGAAACAACTTTCCTATCCTCAAATGTTTGGATGATATCCCCATCGTGCGGTGATGCTCTTATATCTTCTACTTGGCTCGCCGCAAGCGCACCGCTCGCTGGCCATACTCACAAACCGACCTCACACGACGACAATAAAAAATGGACCGACTGGAAAACAACACGATACTGTTCCAGTACTTTATCTTCCACTCGCGGTCTTACACGTCGCGGCCACATGAACTTGCAAACTGTCTCCAGGCACCATTATATAATTGCAAGTGGTCACATATTACCTTCACGCAGAAATCACAATCACACTAACATCATATGAACGAAACACAGCAGCTGTCCCTGACCGACATACTCAGAACGAACCCTCAGACATATTCCTGTCCAGCTTTTTTCGGCTCCGTGGGACTGAACAAATTCACTCCACAAAAAACATCTGTCTGAATCCACACATCATCCCCACTGTCCATGCACAACTGTTTCTATGTCCAAAAACGAGACTGCTCCAAACTTTTCTTCGCTTTATATAGCCCTCTGATCTAGCCTGTTCTAGAATTTCTGGATTCATTCTCACGATTTCCCACTTTTGAAAGTCGTGTCTGGCCCGTATAATTACATTTTCACACATCCGGGGAACAGTCATGTTTCACATACCTGACTTCTCAGATGTCTCTCATGAAACGAACATTTCTTCGTAAAATTTGTTTTTCACTTTTATCTTATCTATCTATTTTTCTGTCACCACCTATGAGCTCCAAAGTGTCCAATTTTCTCATCTAGAGTATCTCGTCAAGTGTGAAATGATAGACTGAGACTAAATTGTCAACTTTTTGAAAAATATTGATTTTGGCCAAACGCGAAAGGCATAAATTCTGGAAAATTGTCACTTGTGTGGTCATTTTTATGTTATCTCAATTGTTGCCCCCAGATTGTACCAAAATGGCAAATCAGACATTCAGTTTACCTACTCTGCATCATGTGTAAAATAATTGTCTGGGACTCAATGTTTAGTGGTAGGACACAAACAAGTTGTTAGGAACAATTCTTCGTAAAATTTGTTTTTCACTTTTATCTTATCTATTTTTCTGTCACCAACGAGCTCCAAAGTGTCCAATTTATCATCTAGAGTATCTCGTCAAGTGTGAAATGATAGACTGAGACTAAATTGGCAACTTTTTTGCAAATATTATTTTGGCCAAACGCGAAAGGCATAAATTCTGCAAAAATGTCACTTGTGGTCATTTTTATGTTATCTCAATTGTTGCCCCCAGATTGTACCAAAATGCCAAATCAGACATTCAGTTTACCTACTCTGCATCTAGCGTGTCTATTCATGTGTAAAATAATTGTCTGGGACTCACTGTTTAGTGGTAGGACACAAACAAGTTGTTATGAACATTTCTTCGTAAAATTTGTTTTTCACTTTTATCTTATCTATTTTTCTGTCACCTATGAGCTCCAAAGTGTCCAATTTCGTATCTCGTCAAGTGTGAAATGATAGACTGAGACTAAATTGGCAACTTTTTTGAAAATATTGATTTTGGCCAAACGCGAAAGGCATAAATTCTGGAAAAATGTCACTTGTGGTCATTTTTATGTTATCTCAATTGTTGCCCCCAGATTGTACCAAAATGCCAAATCAGACATTCAGTTTACCTACTCTGCATCTAGCGTGTCTATTCATGTGTAAAATAATTGTCTGGGACTCACTGTTTAGTGGTAGGACACAAACAAGTTGTTAGGAACATTTCTTCGTAAAATTTGTTTTTCACTTTTATCTTATCTATTTTTCTGTCACCAACGAGCTCCAAAGTGTCCAATTTATCATCTAGAGTATCTCGTCAAGTGTGAAATGATAGACTGAGACTAAATTGGCAACTTTTTTGCAAATATTATTTTGGCCAAACGCGTAAGGCATAAATTCTGCAAAATTGTCACTTGTGGTCATTTTTATGTTATCTTAATTGTTGCCCCCAGATTGTACAAAATGCCAAATCAGACATCCAATTTACCTACTCTGCATCTAGCGTGTCTATTCATGTGTAAAATAATTGTCTGGGACTCACTGTTTAGTGGTAGGACACAAACAAGTTGTTAGGAACATTTCTTCGTAAAATTTGTTTTTCACTTTTATCTTATCTATTTTTCTGTCACCAACGAGCTCCAAAGTGTCCAATTTCTCATCTAGAGTATCTCGTCAAGTGTGAAATGATAGACTGAGACTAAATTGGCAACTTTTTTGCAAATATTATTTTGGCCAAACGCGTAAGGCATAAATTCTGCAAAAATTGTCACTTGTGGTCATTTTTATGTTATCTCAATTGTTGCCCCCAGATTGTACAAAAATGCCAAATCAGACATCCAGTTTAACTACTCTGCATCTAGCGTGTCTATTCATGTGTAAAATAATTGTCTGGGACTCACTGTTTAGTGGTAGGACACAAACAAGTTGTTAGGAACATTTCTTCGTAAAATTTGTTTTTCACTTTTATCTTATCTATTTTTCTGTCACCTATGAGCTCCAAAGTGTCCAATTTCTCATCTAGAGTATCTCGTCAAGTGTGAAATGATAGACTGAGACTAAATTGGCAACTTTTTGGAAAAATATGATTTTGGCCAAACGCGAAAGGCATAAATTCTGGAAAAATGTCACTTGTGGTCATTTTTATGTTATCTCAATTGTTGCCCCCAGATTGTACCAAAATGCCAAATCAGACATTCAGTTTACCTACTCTGCATCTAGCGTGTCTATTCATGTGTAAAATAATTGTCTGGGACTCACTGTTTAGTGGTAGGACACAAACACGTTTTTAGGAACATTTCTTCGTAAAATTTGTTTTTCACTTTTATCTTATCTATTTTTCTGTCACCAACGAGCTCCAAAGTGTCCAATTTATCATCTAGAGTATCTCGTCAAGTGTGAAATGATAGACTGAGACTAAATTGGCAACTTTTTGGAAAAATATGATTTTGGAAAAAGGCGAAACACATAAATTCTGGAAAAATGTCACTTTTGGTCATTTTTATGTTATCTCAATTGTTGCCCCCAGATTGTATAAAATGCCAAATCAGATCTCCAGGTTAACTACTCTGCATCTAGCGTGTTATTCATGTGTAAAATAATTGTCTGGGTCACTGTTTAGTGGTAGGACACAAACAAGTTGTTAGGAACATTTCTTCGTAAAATTTGTTTTTCACTTTTATCTTATCTATTTTTTTTCTGTCACCAACGAGCTCCAAAGTGTCCAATTTATCATCTAGAGTATCTCGTCAAGTGTGAAATGATAGACTGAGACTAAATTGGCAACTTTTTTGCAAATATTATTTTGGCCAAACGCGTAAGGCATAAATTCTGCAAAAATGTCACTTGTGGTCATTTTTATGTTATCTCAATTGTTGCCCCCAGATTGTACAAAAATGCCAAATCAGACATTCAGTTTTACCTACTCTGCATCTAGCGTGTCTATTCATGTGTGTAAAATAATTGTCTGGGACTCACTGTTTAGTGGTAGGACACAAACAAGTTGTTAGGAACAATTCTTCGTAAAATTTGTTTTTCACTTTTATCTTATCTATTTTTCTGTCACCTATGAGCTCCAAAGTGTCCAATTTATCATCTAGAGTATCTCGTCAAGTGTGAAATGATAGACTGAGACTAAATTGGCAACTTTTTGGAAAATATGATTTTGGCCAAACGCGTAAGGCATAAATTCTGCAAAAATGTCACTTGTGGTCATTTTTATGTTATCTCAATTGTTGCCCCCAGATTGTACCAAAATGCCAAATCAGACATTCAGTTTACCTACTCTGCATCTAGCGTGTCTATTCATGTGTAAAATAATTGTCTGGGACTCACTGTTTAGTGGTAGGACACAAACAAGTTGTTAGGAACATTTCTTCGTAAAATTTGTTTTTCACTTTTATCTTATCTATTTTTCTGTCACCAACGAGCTCCAAAGTGTCCAATTTATCATCTAGAGTATCTCGTCAAGTGTGAAATGATAGACTGAGACTAAATTGGCAACTTTTTTTGAAAATATGATTTTGGCCAAACGCGTAAGGCATAAATTCTGAAAAATTGTCACTTGTGGTCATTTTTATGTTATCTCAATTGTTGCCCCCAGATTGTACAAAAATGCCAAATCAGACATTCAGTTTAACTACTCTGCATCTAGCGTGTCTATTCATGTGTAAAATAATTGTCTGGGACTCACTGTTTAGTGGTAGGACACAAACAAGTTGTTAGGAACATTTCTTCGTAAAATTTGTTTTTCACTTTTATCTTATCTATTTTTCTGTCACCTATGAGCTCCAAAGTGTCCAATTTATCATCTAGAGTATCTCGTCAAGTGTGAAATGATAGACTGAGACTAAATTGGCAACTTTTTTCAAAATATGATTTTGGCCAAACGCGAAAGGCATAAATTCTGGAAAAATGTCACTTGTGGTCATTTTTATGTTATCTCAATTGTTGCCCCCAGATTGTACCAAAATGCCAAATCAGACATTCAGTTTACCTACTCTGCATCTAGCGTGTCTATTCATGTGTAAAATAATTGTCTGGGACTCAATGTTTAGTGGTAGGACACAAACAAGTTGTTAGGAACATTTCTTCGTAAAATTTGTTTTTCACTTTCATCTTATCTATTTTTCTGTCACCAATGAGCTCCAAAGTGTCCAATTTATCATCTAGAGTATCTCGTCAAGTGTGAAATGATAGACTGAGACTAAATTGGAATTTTTTTGGAAAATATGATTTTGGCCAGACGCGAAAGGCATAAATTCTGAAAAATGTCACTTGTGGACATTTTTATGTTATCTCAATTGTTGCCCCCAGATTGTACAAAAATGTCAAATCAGACATTCAGTTTACCTACTCTGCATCTAGCGTGTCTATTCATGTGTAAAATAATTGTCTGGGACTCAATGTTTAGTGGTAGGACACAAACAAGTTGTTAGGAACAATTCTTCGTAAAATTTGTTTTTTCACTTTTATCTTATCTATTTTTCTGTCACCAACGAGCTCCAAAGTGTCCAATTTATCATCTAGAGTATCTCGTCAAGTGTGAAATGATAGACTGAGACTAAATTGGCAACTTTTTGAAAATATGATTTTGGCCCAAACGCGAAAGGCATAAATTCTGCAAAAATGTCACTTGTGGTCATTTTTATGTTATCTCAATTGTTGCCCCCAGATTGTACCAAAATGCCAAATCAGACATCCAGTTTACCTACTCTGCATCTAGCGTGTCTATTCATGTGTAAAATAATTGTCTGGGACTCAATGTTTAGTGGTAGGACACAAACAAGTTGTTAGGAACAATTCTTCGTAAAATTTGTTTTTTCACTTTTATCTTATCTATTTTTCTGTCACCAACGAGCTCCAAAGTGTCCAATTTATCATCTAGAGTATCTCGTCAAGTGTGAAATGATAGACTGAGACTAAATTGGCAACTTTTTTGGAAAAATATGATTTTTGGCCAAAACGCGAAAGGCATAAATTCTGCAAAATGTCACTTGTGGTCATTTTTATGTTATCTCAATTGTTGCCCCCAGATTGTACCAAAATGCCAAATCAGACATTCAGTTTACCTACTCTGCATCTAGCGTGTCTATTCATGTGTAAAATAATTGTCTGGGACTCAATGTTTAGTGGTAGGACACAAACAAGTTGTTAGAAACATTTCTTCGTAAAATTTGTTTTTCACTTTTATCTTATCTATTTTTCTGTCACCAACGAGCTCCAAAGTGTCCAATTTATCATCTAGAGTATCTCGTCAAGTGTGAAATGATAGACTGAGACTAAATTGGCAACTTTTTTGCAAATATTATTTTGGCCAAACGCGAAAGGCATAAATTCTGCAAAATTGTCACTTGTGGTCATTTTTATGTTATCTCAATTGTTGCCCCCAGATTGTACAAAAATGCCAAATCAGACATTCAGTTTAACTACTCTGCATCTAGCGTGTCTATTCATGTGTAAAATAATTGTCTGGGACTCAATGTTTAGTGGTAGGACACAAACAAGTTGTTAGGAACAATTCTTCGTAAAAATTTTTTTTTCACTTTTATCTTATCTATTTTTCTGTCACCAATGAGCTCCAAAGTGTCCAATTTATCATCTAGAGTATCTCGTCAAGTGTGAAATGATAGACTGAGACTAAATTGGCAACTTTTTTGCAAAAATATGATTTTGGCCAAACGCGAAAGGCATAAATTCTGGAAAAATGTCACTTGTGGTCATTTTTATGTTATCTCAATTGTTGCCCCCAGATTGTACCAAAATGCCAAATCAGACATTCAGTTTACCTACTCTGCATCTAGCGTGTCTATTCATGTGTAAAATAATTGTCTGGGACTCAATGTTTAGTGGTAGGACACAAACAAGTTGTTAGGAACATTTCTTTGTAAAATTTGTTTTTCACTTTTATCTTATCTATTTTTCTGTCACCTATGAGCTCCAAAGTGTCCAATTTCTCATCTAGAGTATCTCGTCAAGTGTGAAATGATAGACTGAGACTAAATTGGCAACTTTTTTGAAAATATGATTTTGGCCAAACGCGAAAGGCATAAATTCTGCAAAAATGTCACTTGTGGTCATTTTTATGTTATCTCAATTGTTGCCCCCAGATTGTACCAAAATGCCAAATCAGACATTCAGTTTACCTACTCTGCATCTAGCGTGTCTATTCATGTGTAAAATAATTGTCTGGGACTCAATGTTTAGTGGTAGGACACAAACAAGTTGTTAGGAACAATTCTTCGTAAAATTTGTTTTTCACTTTTATCTTATCTATTTTTCTGTCACCAACGAGCTCCAAAGTGTCCAATTTATCATCTAGAGTATCTCGTCAAGTGTGAAATGATAGACTGAGACTAAATTGGCAACTTTTTTGCAAATATGATTTTGGCCAAACGCGTAAGGCATAAATTCTGCAAAAAATGTCACTTGTGGTCATTTTTATGTTATCTCAATTGTTGCCCCCAGATTGTACAAAAATGCCAAATCAGACATTCAGTTTACCTACTCTGCATCTAGCGTGTCTATTCATGTGTAAAATAATTGTCTGGGACTCAATGTTTAGTGGTAGGACACAAACAAGTTGTTAGGAACATTTCTTCGTAAAATTTGTTTTTCACTTTTATCTTATCTATTTTTCTGTCACCTATGAGCTCCAAAGTGTCCAATTTATCATCTAGAGTATCTCGTCAAGTGTGAAATGATAGACTGAGACTAAATTGGCAACTTTTTGGAAAAATATGATTTTGGCCAAACGCGAAAGGCATAAATTCTGGAAAAATGTCACTTGTGGTCATTTTTATGTTATCTCAATTGTTGCCCCCAGATTGTACCAAAATGCCAAATCAGACATTCAGTTTACCTACTCTGCATCTAGCGTGTCTATTCATGTGTAAAATAATTGTCTGGGACTCAATGTTTAGTGGTAGGACACAAACAAGTTGTTAGGAACAATTCTTCGTAAAATTTGTTTTTCACTTTTATCTTATCTATTTTTCTGTCACCAACGAGCTCCAAAGTGTCCAATTTATCATCTAGAGTATCTCGTCAAGTGTGAAATGATAGACTGAGACTAAATTGGCAACTTTTTTGCAAATATGATTTTGGCCAAACGCGAAAGGCATAAATTCTGGAAAAATGTCACTTGTGGTCATTTTTATGTTATCTCAATTGTTGCCCCCAGATTGTACCAAAATGCCAAATCAGACATTCAGTTTACCTACTCTGCATCTAGCGTGTCTATTCATGTGTAAAATAATTGTCTGGGACTCAATGTTTAGTGGTAGGACACAAACAAGTTGTTAGGAACATTTCTTCGTAAAATTTGTTTTTCACTTTTATCTATCTATTTTTCTGTCACCAACGAGCTCCAAAGTGTCCAATTTATCATCTAGAGTATCTCGTCAAGTGTGAAATGATAGACTGAGACTAAATTTGCAACTTTTTTGAAAAATATGATTTTGGCCAAACGCGAAAAGCATAAATTCTGCAAAAATTGTCACTTGTGGTCATTTTTATGTTATCTCAATTGTTGCCTTCAGATTGTACAAAAATGCCAAATCAGACATTCAGTTTAACTACTCTGCATCTAGCGTGTCTATTCATGTGTAAAATAATTGTCTGTGACTCAATGTTTAGTGGTAGGACACAAACAAATTGTTACGAACAATTCTTCGTAAAATTTGTTTTTCACTTTTATCTTATCTATTTTTTCTGTCACCAACGAGCTCCAAAGTGTCCAATTTATCATCTAGAGTATCTCGTCAAGTGTGAAATGATAGACTGAGACTAAATTGGCAACTTTTTTGAAAATATGATTTTGGCCAAACGCGAAAGGCATAAATTCTGGAAAAATGTCACTTGTGGTCATTTTTATGTTATCTCAATTGTTGCCCCCAGATTGTACCAAAATGCCAAATCAGACATTCAGTTTACCTACTCTGCATCTAGTGTGTCTATTCATGTGTAAAATAATTGTCTGGGACTCACTGTTTAGTGGTAGGACACAAACAAGTTGTTAGGAACATTTCTTGGTATAAAATTTGTTTTTCACTTTTATCTTATCTATTTTTCTGTCACCTATGAGCTCCAAAGTGTCCAATTTCTCATCTAGAGTATCTCGTCAAGTGTGAAATGATAGACTGAGACTAAATTGGCAACTTTTTGGAAAATATGATTTTGGCCAAACGCGAAAGGCATAAATTCTGCAAAATTGTCACTTGTGGTCATTTTTATGTTATCTCAATTGTTGCCTCCCAAAATTTGTTTTTCACTTTTATCTTATCTATTCTTTTCTGTCACCGTCAAGTGTGCTCCAAAGTGCAACTTTTTAAAATGATTATAGCCGAAACTCGTCAAGAATAAATTCTGAAAAAATAGACTGAGTTACTCAAGTTGCTCCCTTAGATTGTACCAAAATGCCAATCAAACATTCAGTTTAACTACTCTGCCATCTAGAGTGTCTATCATGTGTACAAATAATAGTCTGGCACTCAATGTTAGTGGTGAGGACACAACAAG
>CAJHNH020004966.1:0-27859 GCA_905116865.2 Candidula unifasciata
GGAACATTTCTTCGTAAAATTTTTGTTTTCAATTTTATCTTATCTATTTTTTCTGTCACCAACCGAGCTCCAAAGTGTCCAATTTATCATCTAAGGTATCTCGTCAAGTGTGCAATTGATAGACTGAGACTAAATTGGCAACTTTTTTAGCAAATATGATTTTGGCCAAACGCGAAGGCATCAATTCTGGAAAGTTCATCTGTTGGTCATTTTTTATGTTATTTCACTTGTTGCCCCCATTTGTACCCAAATGCCAGATCAGACATCCAGTTTAGCTAATCTGCTCTAGCGTGTCTTTTCATGTTTAAAATAATTTTCTGGGTACTCACTGGTTGAGGTAGGACTCAAACTATCCTTAAGGAACATTTCTTCGATTATGCGACCGATGACGTAGATGACCATCTATTCTCCTGTCCCACGAGATCCAACGTTCCATTATCATCTATAGTATCTTGTCAGTGGAATGATAGACTGAACTCAATTGGCACTGGGTTGAGCCTGGGGTTTTTGCCAAACGCGTTAAATCATTCTTGAAGACCATTGGTACGTTATTGTGTGTATTGCCTTTCTCAATACTTGCCCCCTGGCTGAGCCATGAAGTTGGCTGATCTGTAATTCATTTGAATACTCTTCATCTGAGCGCGTCTATTCATTGTATATAGTATGGCGCTTCGCATCAATGTTTTAGTCGTTGGACACAGACAATTGTTAGGTATCAATTCTTCGTAAATTTGTTTTTTTTCAATTTTAATCTTCTCTATTTTTTCTGTCACCAACGAGCTCCAAAGTGTCCAATTTATCCATCCAGAGTATCTTGTCCAATTGTTAAATGATAGAACTGATACTAAATTGGCAACTTTTTTGAAAATATGATTTAGGCCAACGCGTAAGGCATAAAGTTCTGGAAGATTGTCAGTTGTGGTGTCTTTTTTTATCTTATTCATTGTTTGGCCCCCGGGAAAAATTGTACAAAAATTGCCAAATCAGACATCCAGTTTTAACTACTCTTCAACTAGCATTTCTGTTCATGTGTAAAATATTGCGTCTTGGGACTCACTGTTTAGTCGTAATGCACCCAAACAAGTTGTTAGGAACATGCTTCGTAAAATTTGTAATGGCACCTTTATCTTGTCTCTTTTTTTTCTGTCATCTATGCCTCAAAGTGTCCCATTTATATCATCTTAAAGTATTTCGTCAAGTGTGAAATGATAGCCTGAGACCTATATGGGCAACTTTTTTCGAAAATTTTATTGTTGGCAAACGCGAAAGGCATACTTCTGGACAATTGTCACTTGTGGTCAATTTTTACATGTTATTCTTCAATTGTTGACCCCAGATTGTACCAAAATGCAAAATCAGAGATTCAGTTTTACCTACTGCGCTCCTAGCATGTCCTATCCATGTGTAAATATGTGGTCAGTGGACTCAATGTTTTAGTGGTAGGCCGCAAACATGTTTGTTATGAAACATTCTTCGATACAATTGATTTTTCACTTTTACTCTTATCTATTTTTTCTGGCGCCACGAGCTCCAAAGTGTCCTCACTTTCTCATCTAGAGTATCTCGTCAAGTGTGAAATTATGACGGAGACCTAAATTTGGCCAGACTTTTTTTGACACTATTTTTGTTGGCCAAACGCGGTAAGCGCATACATTTTGGGAAAATGTCACTTGTTTGTCACTTTGTATGTTTTATCTCACATGTTTTGCCTCCCATATTGTACAAAAATGCCAAATCATACATTCAGCTTGTAACCTACTCTGCATCTAGAGTGTCTCTTCCATGTGTAAAATAATTGTCTGGGACTCACTGTTTAGTTGTAGGACACATACAAGTTGGTTAGGCACACTTCTCCCGTAAAATTTGTTTTTCACTTTTATCTTATCTATTTTTTTGTCATCAACGAGCTTCCAAAGTGTTCAATTTATTATCCCAGAGTATCTCGTCAAGTGGGAATGATAGATGAAGACTAAATTACAACTTTTTTTTTTGCAATATTATTTGAGCCAACGCGAAAGGCATAAATCCTGGAAAAAATGGTCCACTTGCGTGGTCATTTTCATGTTAGCTTAATTTTTGCCTCCAGATTGTACAAAATGCCAGATCAGACATCAGTTTTAACTACTCTGCATCTAGCATGTGCTTTTCATGTATTAATTAGTTGTCTGGGACTCACTGTTTTAGTAGTAGGATATCAAACAAATTGTTTATAACGATTTACTTCGTAAATTTAGCTTTTCACTTTTTATCTTATCTATTTTTCTGTCACCGAGGAGCTCCAAGGTGTCAAATTAGCAATCTTAGAGTATCTCGTCATAGTGTGAAAGGATAGACTGAGACTAAACTGACAATTTTGTTGACATATTATTTTAACCAAACGCGTAAGGCGTAATCCTGCAAAATGTCACTTGTTGTCATTTTTCTGTTATCTCAATGTGTTTGCCGCCAGATTGTACAAACATGCAAAATCAGACTTCATGTTTACCTACTCTGACATCTAGCCGTGTCTATTTCATGTGTAAAATAATTGTCTGAGCTTCATGTTTAGTGGTATGACACAAACAAATTGTTTAGGATCAATTCGTCGTTAAATTTTGTTTTCAATTTTAGCTTTTTAATTTTTCTAACACCAACGAGCTCCCAAGTTGTCCGAATTTATCATCTAGAGTATCTCGTCAAGTGTGAAATGCATAGACTGGAACTAATTGGCCACTTTTTTGCAATATGATATTGTGCAAACGCGTAAGGCCATAAATTCTAGAAACTGTCACTTGTTGTCATTTGTTTATCTTATCTCATTTTGTTGCCCCAGATTGTACCAAAATGCAAATCAGTACATTCAGTTTGACCTACTCTGGCATCTAGCATGTTTTTTCATGTGTAAATAAATTGTCTGGTACTCGATGTTAGTGGTGGACACAAACAAGTTGTTAGGACCTATTCTTCGTCAAAATTGTTTTTCACTTATATCTTATGTATTTTTCTTTCACCTATGAACTCAAAAGTGGCAAATTTCTCATCTATAGGATCTCGTCAGTGTGAAATGATAGAACTGAGACTATTGGCAACTTATTAGAAATATTTTTTATTATAAAATAATTTTTATTTAAAAATTTTATTTTTGGCCAAACGCGAAAGGCATACATTCCTGGAAAAATGTTCACCTGTGGTCATTTTTATGTTATCTCAATTGTTGCTCCCAGATTGTACAAAAATGCCAATTAAGACATTCAGTCTACCTACTCTGCATCTAGCGTGTCTATTGATGTGTAAAATAATTGTCTGGGACTCACTGTTTAGTGGTAGGACACAAACAAGTTGTTAGGAACATTTCTTCGTAAAATTTGTTTTTCACTTTTATCTTATCTATTTTTCTGTCACCTATGAGCACCAAAGTGTCCAATTCCTAATCTAGAGTATCTCGTCAAGTGTGAAATGAAAGACTGAGACTAAATTGGCAACTTTTTGGAAAATATGATTTTGGCCAAACGCGAAAGGCATAAATTCTGGAAAAATGTCACTTGTGGTCATTTTTATGTTATCTCAATTGTTGCCCCCAGATTGTACCAAAATGCCAAATCAGACATTCAGTTTACCTACTCTGCATCTAGCGTGTCTATTCATGTGTAAAATAATTGTCTGGGACTCAATGTTTAGTGGTAGGACACAAACAAGTTGTTAGGAACAATTCTTCGTAAAATTTGTTTTTCACTTTTATCTTATCTATTTTTCTGTCACCAACGAGCTCCAAAGTGTCCAATTTCTCATCTAGAGTATCTCGTCAAGTGTGAAATGATAGACTGAGACTAAATTGGGCACTTTTTTGAAAAAATATGATTTTGGCCAAACGCGAAAGGCATAAATTCTGGAAAAATTGTCACTTGTGGTCATTTTTATGTTATCTCAATTGTTGCCCCCAGATTGTACAAAAATGCCAAATCAGACATTCAGTTTAACTACTCTGCATCTAGCGTGTCTATTCATGTGTAAAATAATTGTCTGGGACTCACTGTTTAGTAGCAGGACACAAACAAGTTGTTAGGAACATTTCTTCGTAAAATTTGTTTTTCACTTTTATCTTATCTATTTTTCTGTCACCTACGAGCTCCAAAGTGTCCAATTTATCATCTAGAGTATCTCGTCAAGTGTGAAATGATAGACTGAGACTAAATTGGCAACTTTTTTGCAAATATTATTTTGGCCAAATGCGTAAGGCATAAATTCTGGAAAATTGTCACTCGTGGTCATTTTTATGTTATCTCAATTGTTGCCCCCAGATTGTACAAAAATGCCAAATCAGACATTCAGTTTACCTACTCTGCATCTAGCGTGTCTATTCATGTGTAAAATAATTGTCTGGGACTCACTGTTTAGTGGTAGGACACAAACAAGTTGTTAGGATCATTTTTTCGTAAAATTTGTTTTTCACTTTTATCTTATCTATTTTTCTGTCACCTATGAGCTCCAAAGTGTCCAATTTCTCATCTAGAGTATCTCGTCAAGTGTGAAATGATAGACTGAGACTAAATTGGCAACTTTTTTTGCAAATATGATTTTGGCCAAACGCGAAAGGCATAAATTCTGCAAAATTGTCATTTGTGGTCATTTTTATGTTATCTCAATTGTTGCCCCAGGATTGTACAAAAATGCCAAATCAGACATCCAGTTTAACTACTCTGCATCTAGCGTGTCTATTCATGTGTAAAATAATTGTCTGGGACTCACTGTTTAGTGGTAGGACACAAACAAGTTGTTAGGAACATTTCTTCGTAAAATTTGTTTTTCACTTTTATCTTATCTATTTTTCTGTCACCTATGAGCTCCAAAGTGTCCAATTTCTCATCTAGAGTATCTCGTCAAGTGTGAAATGATAGACTGAGACTAAATTGGCAACTTTTTGGAAAATATGATTTTGGCCAAACGCGAAAGGCATAAATTCTGGAAAAATGTCACTTGTGGTCATTTTTATGTTATCTCAATTGTTGCCCCCAGATTGTACCAAAATGCCAAATCAGACATTCAGTTTACCTACTCTGCATCTAGCGTGTCTATTCATGTGTAAAATAATTGTCTGGGACTCAATGTTTAGTGGTAGGACACAAACAAGTTGTTAGGAACAATTCTTCGTAAAATTTGTTTTTCACTTTTATCTTATCTATTTTTCTGTCACCAACGAGCTCCAAAGTGTCCAATTTATCATCTAGAGTATCTCGTCAAGTGTGAAATGATAGACTGAGACTAAATTGGCAACTTTTTTGGAAAATATTATTTTGGCCAAACGCGAAAGGCATAAATTCTGCAAAATTGTCACTTGTGGTCATTTTTATGTTATCTCAATTGTTGCCCCCAGATTGTACAAAAATGCCAAATCAGACATTCAGTTTAACTACTCTGCATCTAGCGTGTCTATTCATGTGTAAAATAATTGTCTGGGACTCACTGTTTAGTGGTAGGACACAAACAAGTTGTTAGGAACATTTCTTCGTAAAATTTGTTTTTCACTTTTATCTTATCTATTTTTCTGTCACCTATGAGCTCCAAAGTGTCCAATTTCTCATCTAGAGTATCTCGTCAAGTGTGAAATGATAGACTGAGACTAAATTGGCAACTTTTTTGAAAATATGATTTTGGCCAAACGCGAAAGGCATAAATTCTGCAAAAATGTCACTTGTGGTCATTTTTATGTTATCTCAATTGTTGCCCCCAGATTGTACCAAAATGCCAAATCAGACATCCAGTTTAACTACTCTGCATCTAGCGTGTCTATTCATGTGTAAAATAATTGTCTGGGACTCACTGTTTAGTGGTAGGACACAAACAAGTTGTTAGGAACATTTCTTCGTAAAATTTGTTTTTCACTTTTATCTTATCTATTTTTCTGTCACCTATGAGCTCCAAAGTGTCCAATTTCTCATCTAGAGTATCTCGTCAAGTGTGAAATGATAGACTGAGACTAAATTGGCAACTTTTTGGAAAATATGATTTTGGCCAAACGCGAAAGGCATAAATTCTGGAAAAATGTCACTTGTGGTCATTTTTATGTTATCTCAATTGTTGCCCCCAGATTGTACAAAAATGCCAAATCAGACATCCAGTTTAACTACTCTGCATCTAGCGTGTCTATTCATGTGTAAAATAATTGTCTGGGACTCACTGTTTAGTGGTAGGACACAAACAAGTTGTTAGGAACATTTCTTCGTAAAATTTGTTTTTCACTTTTATCTTATCTATTTTTCTGTCACCTATGAGCTCCAAAGTGTCCAATTTCTCATCTAGAGTATCTCGTCAAGTGTGAAATGATAGACTGAGACTAAATTGGCAACTTTTTTGGAAAATATGATTTTGGCCAAACGCGAAAGGCATAAATTCTGAAAAATGTCACTTGTGGTCATTTTTATGTTATCTCAATTGTTGCCCCCAGATTGTACAAAAATGCCAAATCAGACATCCAGTTTAACTACTCTGCATCTAGCGTGTCTATTCATGTGTAAAATAATTGTCTGGGACTCACTGTTTAGTGGTAGGACACAAACAAGTTGTTAGGAACATTTCTTCGTAAAATTTGTTTTTCACTTTTATCTTATCTATTTTTCTGTCACCAACGAGCTCCAAAGTGTCCAATTTCTCATCTAGAGTATCTCGTCAAGTGTGAAATGATAGACTGAGACTAAATTAGCAACTTTTTTGAAAATATGATTTTGGCCAAACGCGAAAGGCATAAATTCTGCAAAAATGTCACTTGTGGTCATTTTTATGTTATCTCAATTGTTGCCCCCAGATTGTACCAAAATGCCAAATCAGACATTCAGTTTAACTACTCTGCATCTAGCGTGTCTATTCATGTGTAAAATAATTGTCTGGGACTCACTGTTTAGTGGTAGGACACAAACAAGTTGTTAGGAACATTTCTTCGTAAAAATTTGTTTTTTCACTTTTATCTTATCTATTTTTCTGTCACCTACGAGCTCCAAAGTGTCCAATTTCTCATCTAGAGTATCTCGTCAAGTGTGAAATGATAGACTGAGACTAAATTGGCAACTTTTTTGGAAAAATATGATTTTGGCCAAACGCGAAAAGGCATAAATTCTGAAAAATGTCACTTGTGGTCATTTTTATGTTATCTCAATTGTTGCCCCCAGATTGTACCAAAAATGCCAAATCAGACATTCAGTTTACCTACTCTGCATCTAGCGTGTCTATTCATGTGTAAAATAATTGTCTGGGACTCACTGTTTAGTGGTAGGACACAAACAAGTTGTTAGGAACATTTCTTCGTAAAATTTGTTTTTCACTTTTATCTTATCTATTTTTCTGTCACCTATGAGCTCCAAAGTGTCCAATTTCTCATCTAGAGTATCTCGTCAAGTGTGAAATGATAGACTGAGACTAAATTGGCAACTTTTTGGAAAATATGATTTTGGCCAAACGCGAAAGGCATAAATTCTGGAAAAATGTCACTTGTGGTCTTTTTTATGTTATCTCATTGTTGCCCCATATTGTACCAAAATGCCAAATCAGACATTCAGTTTACCAACTCTGCAATCTAGCGTGTCTATTCATGGTTGTAAATAATTGTCTGGGACTCAATGTGTTTAGTGGTAGGACCAAAACAAGTTGTTAGGAACACATTCTTCGTAAATTTGTTTTCACTTTTATCTTATCTATTTTTCTGTCACCTACGAGCTCAAAGTGTCCAATTTAATCATCTAGAGTATCTCGTCAAGTGTGAAATGATAGACTGAGACTAATTGGCAACCTTTTGCAAAATATGGTTTTACCCAGGACGCGTAAGGCTAAAACTCTGCAAAAACATGTCACTTGTGGTCATTTTTTATGTTATCTCAATGTTGCCCCCAGATTGTACAATCAATGCCAATCAGACATTCAGTTTACCTACTCTGCATCTAGCGTGTCTATTCATGTGTAAAAAATAATTGTTCTGGCTTACTCATCGGATGTATTTGTGGCAGGACACAAACAAGTTGTAGAGGAACATTTCTTCGTAAAATTGTCTTTTTCACTTTTATCTTATCTATTTTTCTGATCACCTATTGAGCTCCATAAGTGTCCAATTTCTCATCTAGAGTATCTCGTCAAGTGTGAAATGATAGACTGAGACTAAATTGGCAACTTTTTTGGAAATATTATTTTGGCCAAACGCGTAAGGCATAAATCTGCAAAATTGTCACTTGTGGTCATTTTTATGTTATCTCAATTGTTGCCAACCCAGATTGTACAAAAATGCCAAATCAGACATCCAGTTTAACTACTCTGAATCTAGCGTGTCTATCAATGTGTAAAACTAATTGTCTGGGACTCACTGTTTAGTGGTAGCGCCACAAACAAGTTGTTAGGAACATTTCTTCGTAAAAAATTTGTTTTTCATGTCGTTTTATCTTATCTATTTTTCTGGTCAACGTATGAGCTCCAAAGTGTCCAATTTTCTCATCTAGAGTATCTTCGTCAATTGTGAAATTATAGACTGAGACTAAAGATGGCAACTTTTTTGCAAATATGCATTTTGGCCAAACGAGAAGGGCATAAATTCCTGCAAAAATGTCACTTGTAGTCATTTTTTATGTTATCTCAATTGTTGCGCCCAGATTGTACCAAAATGCAAAATCAGACATTCAGTTTAACTACTCTGCATCTAGCGTGTCTATTCATGGTAAACAATTGTCTGGGACTCAATGTTTAGTGGATAGGACACAAACCAAGTTGTCAGGGAACATTTCTTCTTCGTAAAATTTGTTTTCACCTTTTATCTATCTATTTTTCTGTCACCTAACGAGTCTTCCAAAGGGTGTCCAATTTGTCATCTAGGTAATCTCGTCAAGTGACGAAATGATAGACTGAGACTAAATTGGCAACTTTTTGCAAATATGATTTGGACAAACGCGTAAAGGCATAAATTCTGTAAAAATTGTCACTTTGTGGGCATTTTTATGTGATCTCCAATGTTGTCTCCCAGATTGTAGCAAAAAATGCCAATTCAGACTTCCAGTTAAACTACTCTTGGCATCTAGCGCGTCCTATTCATGTGTAAAATAAATTGTCTGGGACTCACTGTTTAGTTGTAGGGACACAAACCAGTTGTTCGGAACATTTCTCTTCGATAAAATTTGTTTTTCACCTTTTTATTTTTAGCTATTTTTTCTGTTCACCTATTCAGCTCCAAAAATGTCTAATTTCTCATCTCAGAGGTATCTCGCATCCAAGTGGGAAATGATAGAATGAGACTAAATTGGCAACTTTTTGCAGAATAATGTTTTTTTTGCCAACGGCGTAAGGCATTAAAATTCGGTAAAATTGGCACGCTTGTGGTCATTTTACTGGTATCTCAATTTGCTTGGGTCTGCTCCAGATTGTACACAAAATGGCCAAATCAGACATCCAGTTTACACCTACTCATGCAATCTATCTTGTCTATGCATGTGTAACATAATTCGTCCCGGGACTTCAATGTTAAGTGGTAGGGACACAAAAACAAGTTTGCTGGAAACATTTCTTCGTAAAATTTGTTTTTTCACTTTTATCTTATCTATTTTTCTGTCACCTATGTAGCTCCAAGTGGTCAATTTCTCTCATCTAGAGTATCTCGTCAAGTGTAGATGATAGACTAATACGAAAATTGCAAACTTTTTTGAAAAATATGATATTGGCCAAACACGAAAAGACATACATTCTATAGAAAATGGCACTGCCTGGTCATTTCTATGTTATCTCAATTGTTGCCCCCCGATTGTACCAAAATGCCAAATCAGACATTCAGTTTACCATACTCTGCATCTAGCGTGTCTATTCATGTGTAAAATAATTGTCTGGGACTTCAATGTTTAGTGGTAGGACACACAACAAGTTGTTAGGAACATTTCTTCGTTAAAATTGTTTTTTCACTTTTATCTTATCTACTTTTTCCTGTCACCTATGAGCTCCAAAGTGTCCATTTTATCATCTAGAGTATCTCGTCAAGTGTGAAATGATAGACTGAGACTAAATTGGCAACTTTTTTGGAAATATGATTTTGGTCCAAACGCGAAAGGCATAAATTCTGGCAAAAATGTCACTTGTGGTCATTTTGCTATGTTATCTCAATTGTTGCCCCCAGATTGTACAAAAATGCAAATCAGACATCCAGTTTAACTACTCTGCATCTAGACGTGTCTATTCATGTGTAAAATAATTGTCTGGGGACTCAATGTTTAGTGGTAGGACACAAACAAGTTGTTAGGAACATTTCTTCGTAAAATGGGTTTTTCACTTTTATCTTATCTATTTTTCTGTCAACTATGAGCTCCAAAGTGTCCAATTTCTCATCTAGAGTATCTCGTCAAGTGTGAAAATGATAGACTGAGACTAAATTGGCAAACTTTTTGCAAATATTATTTTGGCCAAAACGCGAAAGGCATAAATTCTGCGAAAATTGTCACTTGTGGTCATTTTTAATGTTATCTCAATTGTTGCCCCCAGATTGTACAAAAATGCCAAATCAGACATTCAGTTTACCTTATTCTGCATCTAGCGTGTCTATTCATGTGTAAAATAATATTTGTCTGGGACTCAATGTTTAGTGGTAGGACACAACAAGTTGTTAGGAACATTTCTTCGTAAAATTTGTTTTTTCATTTTTATCTTATCTATTTTTCTGTCACCAACGAGCTCAAAAGTGTCCAATTTAAATCATCTAGAGTATCTCGTCAAGTGTGAAATGATAGACTGAGACTAAATTGCAAACTTTTTGAAAGGAAAAATATGATTTTGGCCAAACGCGTAAGGCATAAATTCCTGCAAAAATGTCACTTGTGGTCATTTTTTATGTTATCTCAATTGTTGCCCCCAGATTGTACAAAAATGCCAAATCAGACATTCAGTTTACCTACTCTGCATCTAGCGTGTCTATTCATGTGTAAAATAATTGTCTGGGACTCAATGTTTAGTGGTAGGACACAAACAAGTTGTTAGGAACAATTCTTAGTATAAAATTGTTTTTCACTTTTATCTTATCTATTTTTCTGTCACCTACGAGCTCCAAAGTTTCCAATTATCATCTAGAGTATCTCGTCAAGTGTGAAATGATAGAATGAGACTAAATTGGCAACTTTTTGCAAAATATATTTTGGTCCAAACGCGTAAAGGCATAAATTCTGCAAAAATGTCACTTGTGGTCATTTTTATGTTATCTCAATTGTTGCCCCCAGATTGTACAAAAATGCCAAATCAGAACATCCAGTTTACCTATCTGCATCTAGCGTGTCTATTTCATGGTATAAAATAAATGTCTGGGATCATGTGTAAAATAATTGTCTGGGACTCACTGTTTAGTGGTAGGACACAAACAAGTTGTTAGGAACAATTCTTCGTAAAATTTGTTTTTCACTTTTATCTTATCTATTTTTCTGTCACCAACGAGCTCCAAAGTGTCCAATTTCTGATCTAGAGTATCTCGTCAAGTGTGAAATGATAGACTGAGACTAAATTGGCAACTTTTTTGCAAATATTATTTTGGCCAAACGCGAAAGGCATAAATTCTGGAAAAATGTCACTTGTGGTCATTTTTATGTTATCTCAATTGTTGCCCCCAGATTGTACCAAAATGCCAAATTAGACATTCAGTTTACCTTTACCTACTCTGCATATAGCGTGTCTAGTCATGTGTAAAATAATTGTCTGGGACTCAATGTTTAGTGGTAGGACACAAACAAGTTGTTAGGAACAATTCTTCGTAAAATTTGTTTTTCACTTTTATCTTATCTATTTTTTCTGTCACCAACGAGCTCCAAAGTGTCCAATTTATCATCTAGAGTATCTCGTCAAGTGTGAAATGATAGACTGAGACTAAATTGGCAACTTTTTTGGAAAATATTATTTTGGCCAAACGCGAAAGGCATAAATTCTGAAAAATGTCACTTGTGGTCATTTTTATGTTATCTCAATTGTTGCCCCCAGATTGTACCAAAATGCCAAATCAGACATTCAGTTTAACTACTCTGCATCTAGCGTGTCTATTCATGTGTAAAATAATTGTCTGGGACTCAATGTTTAGTGGTAGGACACAAACAAGTTGTTAGGAACATTTTCTTCGTAAAAATTTGTTTTTCACTTTTATCTTATCTATTTTTTTCTGTCACCAACGAGCTCCAAAGTGTCCAATTTCTCATCTAGAGTATCTCGTCAAGTGTGAAATGATAGACTGAGACTAAATTGGCAACTTTTTTTGCAAATATTATTTTGGCCAAACGCGAAAGGCATAAATTCTGAAAAATGTCACTTGTGGTCATTTTTATGTTATCTCAATTGTTGCCCCCAGATTGTACCAAAATGCCAAATGAGACATTCAGTTTACCTACTCTGCATCTAGCGTGTCTATTCATGTGTAAAATAATTGTCTGGGACTCAATGTTTAGTGGTAGGACACAAACAAGTTGTTAGGAACATTTCTTCGTAAAATTTGTTTTTTTCACTTTTATCTTATCTATTTTTCTGTCACCTATGAGCTCCAAAGTGTCCAATTTATCATCTAGAGTATCTCGTCAAGTGTGAAATGATAGACTGAGACTAAATTGGCAACTTTTTTGCAAATATTATTTTGGCCAAACGCGTAAGGCATAAATTCTGCAAAATTGTCACTTGTGGTCATTTTTATGTTATCTCAATTGTTGCCCCCAGATTGTACAAAAATGCCAAATCAGACATCCAGTTTAACTACTCTGCATCTAGCGTGTCTATTCATGTGTAAAATAATTGTCTGGGACTCACTGTTTAGTGGTAGGACACAAACAAGTTGTTAGGAACATTTCTTCGTAAAATTTGTTTTTCACTTTTATCTTATCTATTTTTCTGTCACCTATGAGCTCCAAAGTGTCCAATTTCTCATCTAGAGTATCTCGTCAAGTGTGAAATGATAGACTGAGACTAAATTGGCAACTTTTTGGAAAATATGATTTTGGCCAAACGCGAAAGGCATAAATTCTGGAAAAATGTCACTTGTGGTCATTTTTATGTTATCTCAATTGTTGCCCCCAGATTGTACAAAATGCCAAATCAGACATTCAGTTTACCTACTCTGCATCTAGCGTGTCTATTCATGTGTAAAATAATTGTCTGGGACTCAATGTTTAGTGGTAGGACACAAACAAGTTGTTAGGAACATTTCTTCGTAAAATTTGTTTTTCACTTTTATCTTATCTATTTTTTCTGTCACCAACGAGCTCCAAAGTGTCCAATTTATCATCTAGAGTATCTCGTCAAGTGTGAAATGATAGACTGAGACTAAATTGGCAACTTTTTGCAAATATTATTTTGGCCAAACGCGTAAGGCATAAATTCTGCAAAAATGTCACTTGTGGTCATTTTTATGTTATCTCAATTGTTGCCCCCAGATTGTACAAAAATGCCAAATCAGACATCCAGTTTAACTACTCTGCATCTAGCGTGTCTATTCATGTGTAAAATAATTGTCTGGGACTCACTGTTTAGTGGTAGGACACAAACAAGTTGTTAGAAACATTTCTTCGTAAAATTTGTTTTTCACTTTTATCTTATCTATTTTTCTGTCACCAACGAGCTCCAAAGTGTCCAATTTATCATCTAGAGTATCTCGTCAAGTGTGAAATGATAGACTGAGACTAAATTGGCAACTTTTTTGCAAATATTATTTTGGCCAAACGCGAAAGGCATAAATTCTGGAAAAATGTCACTTGTGGTCATTTTTATGTTATCTCAATTGTTGCCCCCAGATTGTACAAAAATGCCAAATCAGACATTCAGTTTACCTACTCTGCATCTAGCGTGTCTATTCATGTGTAAAATAATTGTCTGGGACTCAATGTTTAGTGGTAGGACACAAACAAGTTGTTAGGAACATTTCTTCGTAAAATTTGTTTTTCACTTTTATCTTATCTATTTTTTCTGTCACCAACGAGCTCCAAAGTGTCCATTTATCATCTAGAGTATCTCGTCAAGTGTGAAATGATAGACTGAGACTAAATTGGCAACTTTTTGGAAAATATGATTTTGGCCAAACGCGAAAGGCATAAATTCTGGAAAAATGTCACTTGTGGTCATTTTTTATGTTATCTCAATTGTTGCCCCCAGATTGTACCAAAATGCCAAATCAGACATTCAGTTTACCTACTCTGCATCTAGCGTGTCTATTCATGTGTAAAATAATTGTCTGGGACTCAATGTTTAGTGGTAGGACACAAACAAGTTGTTAGGAACATTTCTTCGTAAAATTTGTTTTTCACTTTATCTTATCTATTTTTCTGTCACCTAACGAGCTCCAAAGTGTCCAATTTATCATCTAGAGTATCTCGTCAAGTGTGAAATGATAGACTGAGACTAAATTGGCAACTTTTTGCAAAAATATATTTTGGCCAAACGCGTAAGGCATAAATTCTGCAAAATTGTCACTTGTGGTCATTTTTATGTTATCTCAATTATTGCCTCCAGATTGTAATAAAATGCCAAATCAGATCCAGTTTAACTACTCTGCATCGAGCGTGTCTATTCATGTGTAAAATAATTGTCTGGGACTCACTGTTTAGTGGTAGGACACAAACAAGTTGTTAGGAACATTTCTTCGTAAAATTTGTTTTTCACTTTTATCTTATCTATTTTTCTGTCACCTATGAGCTCCAAAGTGTCCAATTTCTCATCTAGAGTATCTCGTCAAGTGTGAAATGATAGACTGAGACTAAATTGGCAACTTTTTTGAAAATATTATTTTGGCCAAACGCGAAAGGCATAAATTCTGGAAAAATGTCACTTGTGGTCATTTTTATGTTATCTCAATTGTTGCCCCCAGATTGTACCAAAATGCCAAATCAGACATTCAGTTTACCTACTCTGCATCTAGCGTGTCTATTCATGTGTAAAATAATTGTCTGGGACTCAATGTTTAGTGGTAGGACACAAACAAGTTGTTAGGAACATTTCTTCGTAAAATTTGTTTTTCACTTTTATCTTATCTATTTTTCTGTCACCTATGAGCTCCAAAGTGTCCAATTTCTCATCTAGAGTATCTCGTCAAGTGTGAAATGATAGACTGAGACTAAATTGGCAACTTTTTTGAAAAATATATATTTGGCCAAACGCGAAAGGCATAAATTCTGCAAAATTGTCACTTGTGGTCATTTTTATGTTATCTCAATTGTTGCCCCCAGATTGTACAAAAATGCCAAATCAGACATCCAGTTTAACTACTCTGCATCTAGCGTGTCTATTCATGTGTAAAATAATTGTCTGGGACTCACTGTTTAGTGGTAGGACACAAACAAGTTGTTAGGAACATTTCTTCGTAAAATTTGTTTTTCACTTTTATCTTATCTATTTTTCTGTCACCAACGAGCTCCAAAGTGTCCAATTTATCATCTAGAGTATCTCGTAAAGTGTGAAATGATAGACTGAGACTAAATTGGCAACTTTTTGGAAAATATGATTTTGGCCAAACGCGAAAGGCATTCATTCTGCAAAATTGTCACTTGTAATTATTTTTATGTTATCTAAATTGTTACCCCTAGATTGTACAAAAATGCCGAATCAGACATCCAGTTTAACTACTCTGCATCTAGCGTGTCTATTCATGTGTAAAATAATTGTCTGGGACTCACTGTTTAGTGGTAGGACCCAAACAAGTTGTTAGGAACATTTCTTCGTAAAATTTGTTTTTCACTTTTATATTATCTTTTTTTCTGTCACCTATGAGCTCCAAAGTGTCAAATTTCTCATCTTGAGTATCTCGTCAAGTGTGAAATGATAGACTGAGACTAAATTGGCAACTTTTTGGAAAATATGATTTTGGCCAAACGCGAAAGGCATAATTCTGCAAAAATGTGACCTGTGGTCATTTTTATGTTATCTCAATTGTTGCTCCCAGATTGTACAAAAATGCCAAATCAGACATCCAGTTTAACTACTCTGCATCTAGCGTGTCTATTCATGTGTAAAATAATTGTCTGGGACTTACTGTTTAGTGGTAGGACACAAACAAGTTGTTAGGAACAATTTCTTCGTAAAAATTTGTTTTTCACTTTTATCTTATCTTATCTTTTCTGTCACCAACGAGCTCCAAAGTGTCCAATTTATCATCTAGAGTATCTCGTCAAGTGTGAAATGATAGACTGAGACTAAATTGGCAACTTTTTTGAAAATATTGATTTTGGCCAAACGCGAAAGGCATAAATTCTGGAAAAATTGTCACTTGTGGTCATTTTTATGTTATCTCAATTGTTTGCCCCCAGATTGTACAAAAATGCCAAATCAGACATCCAGTTAACTACTCTGCATCTAGCGTGTCTATTCATGTGTAAAATAATTGTCTGGGACTCACTGTTTAGTGGTAGGACACAAACAAGTTGTTAGGAACATTTCTTCGTAAAATTTGTTTTTCACTTTTATCTTATCTATTTTTCTGTCACCTATGAGCTCCAAAGTGTCCAATTTCTCATCTAGAGTATATCTCGTCAAGTGTGAAAATGATAGACTGAGACTAAATTGGCAACTTTTTGGAAAATATGATTTTGGCCCAAACGCGAAAGGCATAAATTCTGGAAAAATGTCACTTGTGGTCATTTTTTATGTTATCTCAATTGTTGCCCCCAGATTGTACCAAAATGCCAAATCAGACATTCAGTTTACCTACTCTGCATCTAGCGTGTCTATTCATGTGTAAAATAATTGTCTGGGACTCAATGTTTAGTGGTAGGACACAAACAAGTTGTTAGGAACATTTCTTCGTAAAATTTGTTTTTCACTTTTATCTTATCTATTTTTCTGTCACCTATGAGATCAAAGTGTCCAATTTCTCATCTAGAGTATCTCGTCAAGTGTGAAATGATAGACTGAGACTAAATTGGCAACTTTTTTGCAAATATGATTTTGGCCAAACGCGAAAGGCATAAATTCTGCAAAATTGTCACTTGTGGTCATTTTTATGTTATCTCAATTGTTGCCCCCAGATTGTACAAAAATGCCAAATCAGACATCCAGTTTAACTACTCTGCATCTAGCGTGTCTATTCATGTGTAAAATAATTGTCTGGGACTCACTGTTTAGTGGTAGGACACAAACAAGTTGTTAGGAACAATTTTTCGTAAAATTTTTTTTTCACTTTTATCTTATCTATTTTTCTGTCACCAATGAGCTCCAAAGTGTCCAATTTATCATCTAGAGTATCTCGTCAAGTGTGAAATGATAGACTGAGACTAAATTGGCAACTTTTTGGAAAATATAATTTTGGCCAAACGCGAAAGGTAAAAATTCTGCACAAATGTCACTTGTGTCATTTTTATGTTATCTCAATTGTTGCCCCCAGATTGTACAAAAATGCCAAATCAGACATCAAGTTTAACTACTCTGCATCTAGCGTGTCTATTCATGTGTAAAATAATTGTCTGGGACTCACTGTTTAGTGGTAGGACACAAATAAGTTGTTAGGAACATTTCTTCGTAAAATTTGTTTTTCATTTATATCTTATCTATTTTTCTGTCACCTATGAGCTCCAAAGTGTCCAATTTCTCATCTAGAGTATCTCGTCAAGTGTGAAATGATAGACTGAGATTAAATTGGCAACTTTTTAGAAAATATGATTTCGACCAAACGCGAAAGGCATAAATTCTGGGAAAATATCACTCGTGGTCATTTTTATGTTATCTCAATTGTTGCCCCCAGATTGTACAAAAATGCCAAATCAGACATTCAGTTTACCTACTCTGCATCTAGCGTGTCTATTCATGTGTAAAATAATTGTCTGGGACTCACTGTTTAGTGGTAGGACACAAACAAGTTGTTAGGAACATTTCTTCGTAAAATTTGTTTTTCACTTTTATCTTATCTATTTTTTCTGTCACCAACGAGCTCCAAAGTGTCCAATTTCTCATCTAGAGTATCTCGTCAAGTGTGAAATGATAGACTGAGACTAAATTGGCAACTTTTTAGAAAATATGATTTTGGCCAAACGCGAAAGGCATAAATTCTGGAAAAATGTCACTTGTGGTCATTTTTATGTTATCTCAATTGTTGCCCCCAGATTGTACAAAAATGCCAAATCAGACATTCAGTTTACCTACTCTGCATCTAGCGTGTCTATTCATGTGTAAAATAATTGTCTGGGACTCAATGTTTAGTGGTAGGACACAAACAAGTTTGTTAGGAACATTTCTTCATAAAATTTGTTTTTCACTTTTATCTTATCTATTTTTCTGTCACCTATGAGCTCCAAAGTGTCCAATTTCTCATCTAGAGTATCTCGTCAAGTGTGAAATGATAGACTGAGACTAAATTGGCAACTTTTTTGCAAATATGATTTTGGCCAAACGCGAAAGGCATAAATTCTGCAAAATTGTCACTTGTGGTCATTTTTATGTTATCTCAATTGTTGCCCCCAGATTGTACAAAAATGCCAAATCAGACATTCAGTTTAACTACTCTGCATCTAGCGTGTCTATTCATGTGTAAAATAATTGTCTGGGACTCACTGTTTAGTGGTAGGACACAAACAAGTTGTTAGGAACAATTCTTCGTAAAATTTGTTTTTCACTTTTATCTTATCTATTTTTCTGTCACCTATGAGCTCCAAAGTGTCCAATTTCTCATCTAGAGTATCTCGTCAAGTGTGAAATGATAGACTGAGACTAAATTGGCAACTTTTTTGAAAATATGATTTTGGCCAAACGCGAAAGGCATAAATTCTGGAAAAATGTCACTTGTGGTCATTTTTATGTTATCTCAATTGTTGCCCCCCAGATTGTACAAAAATGCCAAATCAGACATCCAGTTTAACTACTCTGCATCTAGCGTGTCTATTCATGTGTAAAATAATTGTCTGGGACTCACTGTTTAGTGGTAGGACACAAACAAGTTGTTAGGAACATTTCTTCGTAAAATTTGTTTTTCACTTTTATCTTATCTATTTTTCTGTCACCTATGAGCTCCAAAGTGTCCAATTTCTCATCTAGAGTATCTCGTCAAGTGTGAAATGATAGACTGAGACTAAATTGGCAACTTTTTTTGAAAATATGATTTTTGGCCAAACGCGAAAGGCATAAATTCTGGAAAAAATGTCACTTGTGGTCATTTTTATGTTATCTCAATTGTTGCCCCCAGATTGTACCAAAATGCCAAATCAGACATTCAGTTTACCTACTCTGCATCTAGCGTGTCTATTCATGTGTAAAATAATTGTCTGGGACTCACTGTTTAGTGGTAGGACACAAACAAGTTGTTAGGAACATTTCTTCGTAAAATTTGTTTTTCACTTTTATCTTATCTATTTTTCTGTCACCTATGAGCTCCAAAGTGTCCAATTTCTCATCTAGAGTATCTCGTCAAGTGTGAAATGATAGACTGAGACTAAATTGGCAACTTTTTGGAAAATATGATTTTGGCCAAACGCGAAAGGCATAAATTCTGGAAAAATTGTCACTTGTGGTCATTTTATATGTTATCTCAATTGTTGCCCCCAGATTGTACAAAAATGCCAAATCAGACAGACATCAGTTTAACTACTCTGCATCTAGCGTGTCTATTCATGTGTAAAATAATTGTCTGGGACTCACTGTTTAGTGGTAGGACACAAACAAGTTGTTAGGAACATTTCTTCGTAAAATTTGTTTTTTCACTTTTATCTTATCTATTTTTCTGTCACCTATGAGCTCCAAAGTGTCCAATTTCTCATCTAGAGTATCTCGTCAAGTGTGAAATGATAGACTGAGACTAAATTGGCAACTTTTTGGAAAATATGATTTTGGCCAAACGCGAAAGGCATAAATTCTGCAAAAAATGTCACTTGTGGTCATTTTTATGTTATCTCAATTGTTGCCCCAGATTGTACCAAAATGCCAAATCAGACATTCAGTTTACCTACTCTGCATCTAGCGTGTCTATTCATGTGTAAAATAATTGTCTGGGACTCAATGTTTAGTGGTAGGACACAAACCAGTTGTGTTAGGAACATTTCTTCGTAAAATTTGTTTTTCACTTTTATCTTTTCTATTTTTCAGTCACCTATGAGCTCCAAAGTGTCCAATTTCTCATCTAGAGTATCTCGTCAAGTGTGAAATGATAGACTGAGACTAAATTGGCAACTTTTTTGCAAATATTATTTTGGCCAAACGCGAAAGGCATAAATTCTGGAAAAATTGTCACTTGTGGTCATTTTTATGTTATCTCAATTGTTGCCCCCAGATTGTACAAAAATGCCAAATCAGACATCCAGTTTAACTACTCTGCATCTAGCGTGTCTATTCATGTGTAAAATAATTGTCTGGGACTCACTGTTTAGTGGTAGGACACAAACAAAGTTGTTAGGAACAATTCTTCGTAAAATTTGTTTTTCACTTTTATCTTATCTATTTTTCTGTCACCATGAGCTCCAAAAAGTGTCCAATTTATCATCTAGAGTATCTCGTCAAGTGTGAAATGATAGACTGAGACTAAATTGGCAACTTTTTTGAAAATATTATTTTGGCCAAACGCGTAAGGCATAAATTCTGCAAAATTGTCACTTGTGGTCATTTTTATGTTATCTCAATTGTTGCCCCCAGATTGTACAAAAATGCCAAATCAGACATTCAGTTTAACTACTCTGCATCTAGCGTGTCTATTCATGTGTAAAATAATTGTCTGGGACTCACTGTTTAGTGGTAGGACACAAACAAGTTGTTAGGAACATTTCTTCGTAAAATTTGTTTTTCACTTTTATCTTATCTATTTTTCTGTCACCTATGAGCTCCAAAGTGTCCAATTTCTCATCTAGAGTATCTCGTCAAGTGTGAAATGATAGACTGAGACTAAATTGGCAACTTTTTGGAAAATATGATTTTGGCCAAACGCGAAAGGCATAAATTCTGGAAAAATGTCACTTGTGGTCATTTTTATGTTATCTCAATTGTTGCCCCCAGATTGTACAAAAATGCCAAATCAGACTTTCAGTTTACCTACTCTGCATCTAGCGTGTCTATTCATGTGTAAAATAATTGTCTGGGACTCAATGTTTAGTGGTAGGACACAAACAAGTTGTTAGGAACATTTCTTCGTAAAATTTGTTTTTCACTTTTATCTTATCTATTTTTCTGTCACCTACGAGCTCCAAGTGTCCCAATTTATCATCTAGAGTATCTCGTCAAGTGTGAAATGATAGACTGAGACTAAATTGGCAACTTTTTTGAAAAATATGATTTTTGGCCAAACGCGAAAGGCATAAATTCTGCAAAATTGTCACTTGTGGTAATTTTTATGTATCTCAATTGTTGCCCCCAGATTGTATAAAAATGCCAAATCAGACATCCAGTTTAACTACTCTGCATCTAGCGTGTCTATTCATGTGTAAAATAATTGTCTGGGACTCACTGTTTAGTGGTAGGACACAAACAAGTTGTTAGGAACATTTCTTCGTAAAATTTGTTTTTTCACTTTTATCTTATCTATTTTTCTGTCACCTATGAGCTCCAAAGTGTCCAATTTCTCATCTAGAGTATCTCGTCAAGTGTGAAATGATAGACTGAGACTAAATTGGCAAACTTTTTGGAAAATATGATTTTGGCCAAACGCGAAAGGCATAAATTCTGGAAAAATGTCACTTGTGGTCATTTTTATGTTATCTCAATTGTTGCGCCCAGATTGTCCCAAATTGCCAAATCAGACATTCAGTTTACCTACTCTGCATCTAGCGTGTCTATTCATGTGTAAAATAATTGTCTGGGACTCACATTTTAGTGGTAGGACACAAACAAGTTGTTAGGAACTATTCTTCGTCAAATTTGTTTTTCACTTTTATCTTATCTATTTTTCTGTCACCAACGAGCTTTAAAGTGTCCAATTTATAATGTAGAGTATCTCGTCAATTGTGAAATGATAGACTGAGACTAAATTGGCAACTTTTTTGCAAATATTATTTTGGCCAAACGCGTAAGGCATAAATTCTGGAAAAATGTCACTTGTGGTCATTTTTATGTTATCTCAATTGTTGCCCCCAGATTGTACAAAAATGCCAAATCAGACATTCAGTTTAACTACTCTGCATCTAGCGTGTCTATTCATGTGTAAAATAATTGTCTGGGACTCACTGTTTAGTGGTAGGACACAAACAAGTTGTTAGGGAACATTTCTTCGTAAAATTTGTTTTTTCACTTTTATCTTATCTATTTTTTTCTGTCACCTATGAGCTCCAAAGTGTCCAATTTATCATCTAGAGTATCTCGTCAAGTGTGAAATGATAGACTGAGACTAAATTGGCAACTTTTTTGAAAAATATGATTTTGGCCAAACGCGAAAGGCATAAATTCTGGAAAATTGTCACTTGTGGTCATTTTTATGTTATCTCAATTGTTGCCCCCCAGATTGTACAAAAATGCCAAGTCAAACATTCAGTTTAACTACTCTGCATCTAGCGTGTCTATTCATGTGTAAAATAATTGTCTGGGACTCACTGTTTAGTGGTAGGACACAAACAAGTTGTTAGGAACAATTCTTCGTAAAATTTGTTTTTCACTTTTATCTTATCTATTTTTCTCTCACCAACGAGCTCCAAGGGGTCTAATTTCTCATCTAGAGTATCTCGTCAAGTGTGAAATGATAGACTAAGATTAAATTGGCAACTTTTTTGCAAATATTATTTTGGCCAAACGCGAAAGGCATAAATTCTGGAAAAATGTCACTTGTGGTCATTTTTATGTTATATCAATTGTTAACTCCAGATTGTAACAAAATGCCAAATCAGACATTCAGTTTAACTACTCTGCATCTAGCGTGTCTATTCATGTGTAAAATAATTGTCTGGGACTCACTGTTTAGTGGTAGGACACAAACAAGTTGTTAGGAACATTTCTTCGTAAATTTGTTTTTCACTTTTATCTTATCTATTTTTCTGTCACCAATGAGCTCCAAAGTGTCCAATTTATCATCTAGAGTATCTCGTCAAGTGTGAAATGATAGACTGAGACTAAATTGGCAACTTTTTGGAAAATATGATTTTGGCCAAACGCGAAAGGCATAAATTCTGGAAAAATGTCACTTGTGGTCATTTTTATGTTATCTCAATTGTTGCCCCAGATTGTACAAAAATGCCAAATCAGACATTTAGTTTACCTACTCTGCATCTAGCGTGTCTATTCATGTGTAAAATAATTGTCTGGGACTCACTGTTTAGTGGTAGGACACAAACAAGTTGTTAGGAACATTTCTTCGTAAAATTTTTTTTTCACTTTTATCTTATCTATTTTTCTGTCACCTATGAGCTCCAAAGTGTCCAGTTTCTAATCTAGAGTATCTCGTCAATTGTGAAATGATAGACTGAGACTAAATTGGCAACTTTTTGAAAAAAATGATTTCGGCCAAACGCGTAAGGCATAAATTCTGCAAAATTGTCACTTGTGGTCATTTTTATGTTATCTCAATTGTTGCCCCCAGATTGTACAAAAATGCCAAATCAGACATCCAGTTTAACTACTCTGCATCTAGCGTGTCTATTCATGTGTAAAATAATTGTCTGGGACTCACTGTTTAGTGGTAGGACACAAACAAGTTGTTAGGAACAATTCTTCGTAAAATTTGTTTTTTCACTTTTATCTTATCTATTTTTCTGTCACCTATGAGCTCCAAAGTGTCCAATTTCTCATCTAGAGTATTTCGTCAAGTGTGAAATGATAGACTGAGACTAAATTGGCAACTTTTTTTGAAAATATGATTTTGGCCAAACGCGAAAGGCATAAATTCTGGAAAAATGTCACTTTGTGGTCATTTTTATGTTATCTCAATTGTTGCCCCCAGATTGTACCAAAATGCCAAATCAGACATTCAGTTTACCTACTCTGCATCTAGCGTGTCTATTCATGTGTAAAATAATTGTCTGGGACTCACTGTTTAGTGGTAGGACACAAACAAGTTGTTAGGAACATTTCTTCGTAAAATTTGTTTTTCACTTTTATCTTATCTATTTTTCTGTCACCAATGAGCTCCAAAGTGTCCAATTTCTCATCTAGAGTATCTCGTCAAGTGTGAAATCATTGACTGAGACTAAATTGGCAACTTTTTTGAAAATATGATTTTGGCCAAACGCGAAAGGCATAAATTCTGGAAAAATGTCACTTGTGGTCATTTTTATGTTATCTCAATTGTTGCCCCCAGATTGTACAAAAATGCCAAATCAGACATTCAGTTTAACTACTCTGCATCTAGCGTGTCTATTCATGTGTAAAATAATTGTCTGGGACTCACTGTTTAGTGGTAGGACACAAACAAGTTGTTAGGAACATTTCTTCGTAAAATTTGTTTTTCACTTTTATCTTATCTATTTTTCTGTCACCTATGAGCTCCAAAGTGTCCAATTTCTCATCTAGAGTATCTCGTCAAGTGTGAAATGATAGACTGAGACTAAATTGGCAACTTTTTGAAAAATATGATTTTGGCCAAACGCGAAAGGAATAAATTCTGGAAAAATGTCACTTGTGGTCATTTTTATGTTATCTCAATTGTTGCCCCCAGATTGTACCAAAATGCCAAATCAGACATTCAGTTTACCTACTCTGCATCTAGCGTGTCTATTCATGTGTAAAATAATTGTCTGGGACTCAGTGTTTAGTGGTAGGACACAAACAAGTTGTTAGGAAATATTCTTCGTAAAATTTGTTTTTCACTTTTATCTTATCTATTTTTCTGTCACCAATGAGCTCCAAAGTGTCCAATTTATCATCTAGAGTATCTCGTCAAGTGTGAAATGATAGACTGAGACTAAATTGGCAACTTTTTTGCAAATATTATTTTGGCCAAACGCGTAAGGCATAAATTCTGCAAAATTGTCACTTGTGGTCATTTTTATGTTATCTCAATTGTTGCCCCCAGATTGTACAAAAATGCTAAATCAGACATCCAGTTTAACTACTCTGCATCTAGCGTGTCTATTTATGTGTAAAAAAATTGTCCTGGACTCACTGTTTAGTGGTAGGACACAAACAAGTTGTTAGGAACATTTCTTCGTAAAAATTTTTTTCCCTTTTATTTTATCTATTTTTCTGTCACGTATGAGCTCCAAGGTGTCCAATTTCTCATCTAGAGTATCTCGTCAAGTGTGAAATGATAGACTGAGACTTAAATTGGGCAACTTTTTGCAAATATTATGTTGGACCAAAAACGCCGTATGTCATAAAATTCTGTAAATGTCACTTGGTTCAAATTGATGTTATTCTCAAATTGTTGCCCCAAGATTGTACAAAAAGGACACAACAGACATCCGTTTAAATAACCTGCTCTAGCGTGTCTATTCATGTGTAAAAATTATTGTATGGGACTTCAATGTTTAGTGGTAGGCACACAACAAGTTGTTATGAACAATTGTTGGCTAAAATGTGTTTTTCCCGGGGGGTTTTATGTTTTCTAGTTTCTGTCACCTATCGAGCTCCAAAGTGTCCAAACTTTTATCATCTAGAGTATCTCGTAAAGTGTGAATATGAGAGACTGGAATTAAAGTGGCAACAGTTTTGGAAAACATGAATTTGGCCAAACGCGCTAAAGAAGAAATTCGGCAAAATTGTCACTTTTGGTTATTTTTATGTTATCTCAATTGTTGCCCCAAGGATTGTACAAAATGGACAAATCATACCTTCAGTTTAAATACTATGCATCTAATCGAGTCCTATTCGTGTGTAAAAATATTTGTTGGGGGACGCAACTGTTTAGTGGTAGACACAAACAAGTTGTTAGGACACAAATCTTTGTAAAAATTCGCTATTTCACTTTTATCATATCTAGTTTTCTGCGCAACCTATGAGCTCACAAAGTGTCCAACTTGTCATCTAGCATATCTTCGTCAAACGTGTGAAATGTATAGACTGCGACTAACTATGCAACTGTTTTAGAAAAAATGATTTTTGGGCCAATACTCGTAAGGCATAAATTCTGGAAAAAAGGTGTTACTTGTGGGTCATTTTTTATGTCCATCTCAATTGTTGCCCCCATATTGTACTAAAATTCCAACTCATACATTTCAGTTTACCTACTCTGCATCTAGCGTTGTATATTCATTGGTAAAATAATTTGTGGGGGACTCCAACTGTTAGTGGTAGTAGTACACAAACAAGTTGTCAGGGGGAAACACATTGCTTTCGTAAAATTGTTTTTCACCTTTTTCTTTTTTTTTTATATATCGATTTTTCTGTCACCTATGAGCTCCAAGTGTCTCAATTTCCGATCTATACGTATTGCGGTAAAGTGTGAAATGGATAGACTGAGACTAAATTGGCAACTTTTTTGCAAATATGATTTGGCCAAACGCCGTAAGGCATTAAATTCTGCAAAAAAAAAAAAAAATTGTCACTTGTGGTCATTTTTAGTTATCTCAATTGTTGCCCCCAGAATTGTACAAAAATGGCTAATCAGACATCCAGTTAACTACTCTTGCATCTAGCGTGTCTATTCATGTGTAAGAGAATTGTCTGGGACTCAATGTTTAGTGGTAGGACCACAACCAAAGTTGTTAGGAACTAATTGTTCGGTAAAAATTTTGTAAGTTTTCCTTATTATGTTTATCATTTTTTTCAGTCACCTATGAGCTCCAAAAAGTGTCCAAGTAATCATCTAGAGTATTCGTCAAGTGTGAAATGCATAGGACTGAGACTAAATTGGCAACTTTTTAAAACATATGATTTTGGCCAAAACGCTAAAGGCATAAATTCTTGCAAAAATTGTCACTTGTGGTCATTTTTATGTTATCTCAATTGTTGCCCCCAAGATTGTACAAAAATGCCAAATCAGACATTCAGTTTACCTACTCTGCATCTAGCGTGTCTATTCATGGTGTAAAAAATAATTGTCTGGGACTCACTGTTTAGTGGTAGGACACAAACAAGTTGTTAGGAACAATTCTTCGTAAAATTTGTTTTCACTTTTATCTTATCTATTTTTCTGTCACCTAGGAGCTCCAAGTGTCAAATTTATCATCTAGAGTATCTCGTCAAGTGTGAAATGATAGACTGAGACTAAATTGGCAACTTTTTTGGAAAATATGATTTTGGCCAAACGCGACAAGGCATAAATTCTGTAAAAATGTCACTTGTGGTCATTTTTATGTTATCTCAATTGTTGCCCCCAGATTGTACAAAAATGCCAAATCAGACATCCAGTTTTAACTACTCTGCATCTAGCGTGTCTATTCATGTGTAAAATAATTGTCTGGGACTCACTGTTTAGTGGTAGGACACAAACAAGTTGTTAGAACATGGTTTCTTCGTAAAATTTTGTTTTTCACTTTTATCTTATCTACTTTTCTGTCACCTTAATGAGCTCCACAGTGTCCAAATTTCTCATCTAGAGTTAAATCAAGTGTGAAATGTAGACTGAGACTAAATGGTAAATTTTTGGAAATATGATTTTGGCCAAACGCGAAATGATAATACTGGGAAAAATGTCACTTGTGGTCCGATTTTTATGTTAACTCAATTTTTGCCCCGATTGTAAAAATGCCAAATCAGACATTCAGTTTACCTACTCTGCATTAGCGCTGTCTATTCATGGTAAAATAATTGTCTGGGACAATTTTGTTTTTCAAAAATTTTGTTTCTGCAAAATTCTCACTTGTGGTCATTTTTATGTTTATCTCAATTGTTTTCCCAGATTGTACAAAAATGCCAATCACACTTCAGTTTACCTACTCTGCACTAGCGTTTATTTTGTGTAAATAGTTGTCTGGGGCTCCCTCTCGTGGTGGGAAAAACAAGTTTTTAGGAACATTTTTTTGTAAAATTTTTTTTCCCATTTACTTTCTTTTTTTTGTCACCTATGAGCTCCAAGGGGTCAATTTCTCTCTAGAATCTCGTCAATGTGAAATGATAGACGAACAAAGTGGCAACTTTTTAGAAATTATGATTT
>CAJHNH020004967.1:0-27843 GCA_905116865.2 Candidula unifasciata
GATGATATTCCTTTCATTCTGTCCCGTTCTCAAACAAATATCTCAGAAACGCCGGTTTGGAAACATTCGAATCTTAGATTTTCCGTGTCCTTATTATGTAACAATTTACAGTTGCCCATTTGCTGCTTTTCGATTAAAAAAAAAAAAAAAAAAACACATTTGTTGGACTAATAATGTTCTCTAGCATCCCTTAAAATAGTCTACACAGTAATTGATACAAATCACAAGCATGGAGACTTTTTTTGGTAATAATGTCACATGTACAATGATACGCTGTGGTTATTTTTATAGCCTATCCCGCATATTACCGACTATTATATTCAATTGGCTCACATGAAGCTAATGCAGGAGATTGAACACCTGATAGTGAAACTCCTGTAAACTTAGACACAATGACGCAGTGAATGACACATGCCATTTACTATAAAAAATATGTGGCTATTTACTTTTTTGTTGCAGGGATTATGATTACAATTTCATGTTTTGCGAAACTCGCCTGCTTATTTAACTGTAAACATACTACATGTATGCAGTGAAAAGGTGGCTGTTTTGAGCTTATTGTGAGCTGAAACGAACGATTATTCACAAATTCACCCCCCCAAATTCACGCATCCTCCCCCCCACCCCCCCCCCCCCCCCCCCCCCAAAAAAAAAAAGAATCCTGTACATTATTTGCTAACGTTTTTTTTCCAAACAAGGTCATAATTATTGTCAGGTTGCATGCCCCATTTCAACAATCCCAACTTCACGGTTACTGTGTAATATATTTTTTTTCAAGTCATGCAGTAATTTTGGAACGGATTGAAGTAACAACAGTGTAACGGTGGACTGGATTTACAGATATGGCGAACACACGGAATACATTAGAACTGATGTGCCTGCCAGCAATGATTTCAAGATTGTCGCCAGAGCTTTGACAATGTCCGAATATAATTGTAGCTCTCAATTTGGTCAGCATGTGGTGGTAGTTTTATATTGTCTTAATACCCCACACCCCCCCCCCCCCCAACCTTCAGCCCCTACCGCTCAAGGACAAAGATTGGTATGAATATGAATCAACACAGTAAACTATAAAGTCAAATTGCATATTCTTATGTCTGTCACAATTGGTCACGCATGTAAACGATGTGGTCCACAAAAATGACACAAGGATCAATAAAAATCGTCTGTTTCACCTTTGGTCCGACATTGTTTGTTTAATTGTTTAACTGTGTGTATCCGAGTTGCTGTTTTTGCGTTCATAGACCCATACACCCGTCAACTGTGCTAGAGACTGTGGGGTGCCATACAATAAGTGTTGTTTCGTTGAAATGCGCAATAAAACACGTCTATACATTACTTCTACAAAACATGTTGGTAATTCTTGTTGGTGGTCACCAGGGGATGAAAGCACATTCAGTGGGTAAAATACAGACGCCAATAATGGAAACGATATAAACCCATGTCTTGATACAGATCAACTGCTTAGATTGTGTATGTGATTAAGGAATCAGCCATTCTATATGCATCGAGTTCTTGAAGTCAGACGCCAGTAGTTCGTTTTCACGTCTGCAGGGAATCCAACTAATACACTGTGTTTGATGTACGCCCACTGCAGTTTGAGACATAATATCATAAAACATATTCATTTCAACCATCGATCACATGTGAGTGATAATTATCATTTATATACGTTACTATAATTTACGTTGTTTCGAATTCACTTTTTGACAGGTATACTTAAATGTACCCAATGGCTGACCACTCTTTGATTCTCAAATGACATTCAAACTGTCGCCTTAGTAAAACTGTCTATATATAATGGTACACGTTTATGTGCGTGCGTGCGTCTGTCTTAGATATGATATATAATCAAATATATTATACAGTACAGCTCTCATACAATTTTGTAATTTTTTTTTTGTTTTTCAAAAGTGCTTTCAATGCTGATTGGCTGTTCATTGATTTTTCTATTCACATACTATTTCTGAACCCAGGAGCTTCCAATCAGTAGGCGAGCGTCTAGCCGCTGTGTGCTGTTAAAGATCGCAGATTGTGGAGAGGCCCGCTAGCCCACAGCCGTCGGCAATGTACTTGATGATAACTATGTACGTTCGAGAAACTGCAATACTGTTATTGTCACACAATGAAATAATTGCAGGTTTTTAAAAGTTTGATAGAACTTGCATAGTTTCCTTCAAAAGGACATGTGTACTGTCATAATGGTTAATGACATGGAGCACCCTGTAAGTTTTTTTTTTTTTTTTAAAGCAACAAACGGACAATGTTGTTTCTATTTGCTGCAGCACTATTTATATTCGTTTCCATTTTTATTTGATTCACTGAGTCGACAAAACTGATCTCTCAAATACCTGGACTTCTTACGATAGCCGCTGTAGTGTAGCGGCTAAGCCTTGCCCGCCAACCAGAATTTCATGCATTCAAATCATCAGACAACCCCCCCCCCCCCCCCCCCCCCCCCCCCCCCCCCCCCCCCCGCCTTCTTAACGACACACTTAAGCATCAGACAAGCCCGCCCCCTTTTTTCCAGACACCCTTAAGCATCAGACAAGCCCCCCCCCCCCCAGTTCCCAGACACCCTTAGGCATCAGACAAGCCCACCCACCTCCCCACTCCCTGGTACCCTGAAGCATTAGACAAGCCCACCCTTGCCCCACTCCCTGGTACCCTTAAGCATCAGACAAGCCCACCCCCACTCCCTGGTACCCTTAGGCATCAGACAAGCCCACTTCCCCACTCCCTGGTACCCTTAAGAATCAGACAAGCCCACCCCCCCCCCCCCCGTCATCCTGCATGATCAAAACACTGAGGTGAAATGGTTCATAAATCTCGAAAGCTGAGGTATGTTAGCCTTGTTCAACGCCATTTTGCCCTGGGAAGGTGATGGAGGGTATGGTTTTTGGACAAGGAGACACTGGCAGGCTTCTGCGCATATGTGTACACTAGCAGTGCCCTGCCACCTGTTGATGTGGCCCGAATGGTGAAATGGAAAAGAAAGAAAGTAGCTCATAACTAACAGTGTCTGTCATAACCCTCAACCCCCCTCTCCCCCCCCCCCCCCCCCCCAGTCATATCTCCCTCTCCGAAGGAAAAAAAATCATCACTTTGCGAAATTATTAAAATAGAAATAGTTAAGAAATGATAACTTTAAAATAATGTTTAAAGCTCTATCAGTGTCTGCCATCAACCACCCCCTCCCCCACACCCCTCCTTTTCCCCCACTAATCATTTTATCCTTGCCGAAGGATGGAAAAGTCATCATCTGACGAAATATTTTAACTGAACTGAGCTTTGCATCCGTGTCCACCCAAAGACAGATGGATAGCATTAATGTGTAATGAGAAGTAAATGTGGCTAGTGAAACAGCTACCACATCACTAAATGGGACTTTACTGAAATCAGATGTCTTTTGGCGAAAGGTGCAGATATCGCAGCCTAACTGTAAATCACAACACAACATGTCAACAGCCCTTTTGAGAGAAAAAGGAAAATTAGCAATCAGTGGGTAATTGAACACCGGTCAACCACGTGAAGGGAGGATTACGTACAAATATACTACCTAAGACTGAAGAGATTGGGGCCGATATCGCAGCCTAGCTGTAAACCACAACACAACGTTCCAACCGCCCTCTCAAAGGCGAACGAAGATTAGTCGTGACATAAATAACATCTCGTCGCTGCTATCGCAGGCAAGCTGTAAATCCCCTAAATCGAGCGGAAAGAAGACGTAGATATCGCAGCCTAGCTTTAAACCACAACAAAACGTGCCAGGCGCTTAGTTAAAGGCCCAAAAAAAAAGTCTTTATCACCTAGCGGGGCAATGATCGCCAGTCACCCACGTAACACGCAAAATAGACAACTACGCTACCAAGGATTCAAGCATCTGCCCAATTATATCTTCCTCTCCGAATGATTAAAACATTATTATGTGGCGACATTGTTAAAATATAAATATTTAAGAAATGAGCAATGTAAAAAAATGTTTTAAGCTCTCTCAGTTAACAGTGTATGGCATCAACCCCCCTCGACACCACCACCACCCCCCCCCCCCAAATCATGTCATCCTGTATGGGGAAGTCATCGCCTGACGAAATAGTGTTGTTAAATTGCGCTTGGCATCCGTGTCCACCCAGACAAAAATGGATGGCATTTAACTGTACTGAGAAGTAAATGGGGCCAGTGTAACAGCTACCACATAACCCATCGAGTACCAGTACTACTGCTACCACTACCATCACCACCGTAACAACAACAACACAAACCGGCAACTACTGTCTGTACAGGTCGTTGTAGCCAGAGGAGTTGGCGCCGCATGCTGTCCCCACGGACTGTTTAGTTTAAGTGTGTCCCCGACATAAAACTCCATCACCTAACCAGTGATGGAACCCACAGAAAAATTCTGTGATATTTAAAAAATATGTACACTATAATCACGAAGAGCGGAAATAAAAACCCGCAGTCGTCATGTCTCCCTGTCTGAAGTGACGATGTTTACTTAACCTTGGCATCCGTGTCGACCCAAACCAAACTGGACCTAAGCCGTCTTAGTTAACAGTGTCTGTCATTAACGAATAGTTTTTGATCGAGTGAAGAAGCTTCGGGGGGGGGGGGGGGGGGCAGTGTGGACTGTACTTAAATCGGATGTCTTAGGGCATCTTGGGCAGATGCGCTATCTTCACGGACAGCTCAACAATGATCGCCAGCCCTGATAGACAGCCACGATGTGACCCCACCCATTAACGTTCCAGCCCCCCCCCCCCCCGGGAAAATGACAGCCCTTCTTAGGGCAGCCCCACCTACTCCCAAAAAGTCGGACTGAACCAGTCAAGCCTGATGGAGTAGACATGACGCAGCATGGGATGAGTACCTTCCAGCAGCCTTATTTGCATACAGAGAGGTACCCCACTCTTCCATAGGTTTGCCTCCAGCAACTCTGTTGTTTGGCCGACCCATAAAAGGGCCTTTGGAGGCTCTTTTGCATTCATGGGCTCAAGACTCAGTAGATGAGACTGTAGTCACTGCCTCAAAATACGTCAAGGAGCTAAAGCAAAAACTTCACCTGGGTGTAATTTGGTCGGCAATAACCTGAAAAAAGCCCGAGCAAAACAGGCTACCTGTTATAACAAGAGAGCTAAGGAACGTTCCTTGAACGTTGGAGACAAAGTTTTGCTTTTGCTACCCCTGGAAAGAAATAAGTTGGAAATTGGTTGGATGGGACCATACTCGGTAGTGGAGAAGGTTTCCCGAACCAATTATAAGATATCTATTAGAGGAAAGACTCGGGTATATCAAATAAATCTTCTCAGGAAGTATACTGAGGGGGACACCGAGTGCCCCGCAACCCTGTTGGCTATGTTTGTGGCTACATAAATAGAAGGAGGTGAGAACATGGGAGCAGAATACCCCTTAAAACCACAAGAATCTATTGATGATGTTGCGGTAAATTCTTCCTTAAACCCAGAGCAGAAACAAGCTAATAATCGGGTTTTACTTAAACACAGTAATGTTTTGACAGATAAGCCGGGTTTGACTAATTTGATTGAGTACGATATGAAACTCAAAAGTTCAGAACCTATTCGCCAAAAGCCCTACACTATTCCGTTTGCAAAGGAAACGGCTTTGAGAGAGGGGATACAAACCTTACTGAAAGAAGGTATTATATCTCCATCGGAATCTCCGTATAGTGCAGGAGTTGTATTATTACGTAAGCCAAGTGAAGAACATCGCTTGTGTATTGATTACAGGCAACTCAACAGTATTACTGAGTTTCAACCTGAACCCTTACCAGATCAGAAACAACTGTTTGCAAAATTAAGCGGAGAAAAGTTTTTTTTTAAAGATGGACCTGAGTAAAGGGTACTATCAAATACCAGTAAAGCCTGACATGCGTCAATATTTGGGCTTCAGCACGTCGGAAGGACATTACGAGTAGGTCAACGTCGTTCTTTTTGGGCTTTGTAATGCTCCTACAGTGTTCACTAGGCTGTTTGTTCCTCTTAAAGATTCCTCTATTTGTCATTTTATGGATGATATTTTGATTGCCTCTACAACTTTTAATCAACATGTGGAAACCCTTGACAAAATTCTAACACGTTTAAATGACGTCGGTTTAACTGCAAGACCCTCAAAGTGTCGTCTCTCCTTTCCGACTCTAGATTTTTTGGGGCACACGATTGGGAAAGGATATATGTATCCGGAGAAAAAGAATGTTGAAAAACTTCTTAACTCTTTGAGTCCCAGGGGGTTTTGCACCAATGGCCCAAGGGGGGTAATATGATTTTGACTTTTAACAGATGCAGCACTTTAAAACATTTTAAAACAATCCACACAACTGCAGCTGATGTCCAACATACACATATCATACATAAAATGTAAAATACATGGATAGGGAATTATATTAGCCTACTGCTACAACAAACAATTATACTCTTAGTTAGTTTTTAGTAGAGAAAACAGTGACTTAGTTTGAGAGTTGAGTAAATTATGAACAACTTTTTTCCACTTACCCAGAAGCTGATCCCAAAATTCTTGATATAGTATATCCAAAATGCATCACAAAGGAAGGTACACCACTTATAAGTATGCACAGCCAATATTAAAGCAAAATCTGCAATAGTTGTTGTTTCATAACAATTTTAATAACACTACCATAACACGTCAAAATATATTCTCCAGTGGCACAAACAGTAACTTTTCTAAAAACAATTGAATTCCTCACATAGAAAAAAAAAAAAAAAAAATTTGTAAAGGCACTGTAAACATGTCAACCTGTTCATAGATATATATCTATGGTTTTAGATGATATGGATAGTAGTACTAGAAGAGCTGACATTTGGACTAGCTGGTTTCGCGTTACGAGGTGCTTCTTTTGTGTTGCCATGACATAATTAGTCAGTTTTGTCCTCTTAGCAGGAGGTAAATTACGCACACATCCTCATTAAAACTTGACTCGTCAACGGTTTGGGGAAATTTCACGACGCTACTATCATTATCCAACTCCACATTACTTTAATCGATCCACTGTTTTATCAAATTTGATGATTCTAAAGCAGTAAATCGCTTTGATGGGCGTGAAGACGATGACTGATCGGACATATTGTTTTCAGACAATTGTTTGGTAACGTAGTAGACCACACAAATATCGATTTAAAGCGTTAAAAACTCACTAGACCCAAACGAATGCACTCCACGCGTGTTCACTCCACACTTGAGAACTGGAAAGGAAGTTTAAATTGAGCGGTTCGCGTGTAATTACCGATAAGTGGTAAATTAAAAACCGTCACACGTCATGCGCTGTTAGGGCCGCCAAGTAGTAACAAATGAGCACGTGATGCGTTCCTTGGGACTCAAAGAGTTAGGTCATCTAGACCGACTACCAAGAAGGAAGTTAGATCTTTTGTATCACTATGTGGATACTACCAAAAATTTATCAAAAATTTTAATATAATTGCTGGTCCTTTAACTAATGCTACTAGAAAAAGAGCTCCAGAGAAAATTATCTGGACACCAGAATGCGAAACAGCCTACTGTTTGTTGAAAGATCGGCTTACTAATAAACCTATTTTGCAGTTACCTGACATCAGTAAAAAGTTCACATTAAGAACTGACGCGAGTGGAATAGGGTTAGGAGCTACATTGCTCCAGGAAAATAACCAACACCCTGGCAAACTCTTTCCTGTTGCATATGCCAGCAGAAAACTAAATATGGCAGAACAAGCCTATTCGACCATAGAGAAAGAATGTTTGGGTTTGGTTTGGGGAATACAGAAGTTTCAGCCATATCCTTATGGAACTCAGTTTGTAGTACAAAGTGATCACCAACCTTTGTCATTCTTGGCAGCTTCTAACCGATTAAATTATAGGTTAATGAGGTGGTCGTTATTATTGCAGCCATATACCTTTACTGTCCAGTATATTCCAGGAAAGGAAAACGTGGGTGCAGATTTCCTAAGTAGAGCACCAGTGGATGTTGAAACGTGTGGGATTGCAAGAAAGTAATATTTTGGTTTTAACTCTTTAGGAACTGAAATTTCCTCTATTAAAAATTTCGTAACTGAAATTTTCTTTTCCAGGGGCATATGCGACAAACCAACGAAATATTTCAGTCCGGCAAGAGTTAATTGCATCTTTTGGTTAAAAAAATTGCGCACTTAACTCTTTGAGTCCCAGGGGGTTTAGTGTCACAGGCCCAAGGGGTAATCAAAAGAGACGTAAAATCGGCGCATCATGCGTTCATTGGGCCTCTAGGTAGGAATCTATGAACGTATGATGCGTTCCTTGGGACTCAAAGAGTTAACATAAAAAATATATGAATATAGATGCGGGAAGAGTATAAAATGTAGGAAGGCGCACAAAACTTATGACGTTTTCTTAGTTACTACTAGGAGACTAACCCTAGATCTAGTCATTCGTCACTACATCAAACCACAGGCCCAGCCTTTCCATCGGCCTAGCACCAAGGGAAATAATAATAATAATACGCAAGACCCAGAAACCCCGTTTAACCCGTAGGTTATATATAGGGCACCTGACGACAGCTAGGGTGGGGCTTTAAACAAATTAAATCATTTTGCCCCACATTGAAAGAAAAACTTACGGCGAGTTGGAGTTAAATACTAGGTATAAATATCATTTTCACACAGTTTGAAAAAAATGGAGGGGGGCGGGGTAATTTTACTACATGTTTGACAATAAACCAACTTTAAAATTGTTATATTAACGATAACAATTGTACACATTCTAGACGTAGGACTAGAACGCCTTCATAACCGTCAAACGACGAAAAAAAAAGTACGTGTATTATTGTTCCATATAACGAACACTGTTATCCCTCTTACAAGTTTTCGCTAACTGGCTGTGTTTCTTTACCTTCATTATTGTATTGTTTTGACATTAAACCTCACTTGTAAATAGAAGAACCTGTAACTGAAAAGTTTATGTTACAGCATCAATAGTATAAAAGGTGGATATTAAATAGACATGAAGTAACGGTGACAGCATAATTAGGCGTTGAAATTAAATAGACATGTAAGTAAAGGCGATAATAATACAAGACGTATACATTAAATAGACGAAAGTGTCGCTGACAATAGTACAAAACGTAGACATTAAATGAAATAAACATGCGTGTATGGGCGACAATAGTATAACACCTGGATATTAAATAGACATGTAAGTATGGGCGACAATATTATAAAACCTGGATATTAAATAAATATGTAAGTATGGGCGACAATAGTATAAAACGTAGACATTATATAGACATGTAAGTAAGGGACACAATAGTACAACATGTTGACATAAAATAGACACGAAAGTAACTTAAAGCTTCAAATGTTACCGGCATTAACATCGCAATATTTTCTCACAGCCAAACAATTTGCAGTAATCTGGAAACACTTCGTGGATCTTGAACAAAGTTCTTCGACTAATTATTGTACCGTAATTAGTTACTTGTTTAATAACATCTCCAAGCAATATCATGCAACTCTCGGGCAACTGACCAGACCATTATACAGTAACATACGAATTGTTTTCTCTTTTTTAAAATATATTTTTTGGCAGGTACACATATGTGTACCCTTTTAACAACAACAACAACAACTGTACCCATCCATTGTCTGACGCTATGTGTCCAACACTTGATATATCATTATAAATTGATCTTAAAATAAAGCCAGCACACGGGGTGTATCTAGACAGTCGACGTTTACTAGTCTGGGTAGTCATCACTTTTGGCCTGCGTGCCCAATTATTAACCCTTTTAAAATAAAGTTTGTTCGTTCACCCTTTGGATATTTCTTCTGGTTCATGCTGGGAACTGAACGGATAGATAGACTGTCTGGTGCTGCACCAGTGTATAGTGACATGAGTTGACAGCTGCAACATCAAATCAATCGGAACATTCCAATAGGCAATGTGTCTTATTCAGCATCCATTGACAAATGAAGATAACTACCCAGGACTTCTGAACCGATGCTTGCAATTGTGAACAGGGTTTGCCTTTTATCACATTTGTCAGCAATTTTTTGTGAGTTTTGTCAAAAACACAGCCTGTTTATGCAGCTATTTATTATTTCAGTGCAAAGCAGCTGTGACTGCCTCCATCTCAAGTCTCAAACTAAATAATGTGTCATCGCAGCATGACGTCCACAAAAACTGGTGAACCAGGGACATGCTGTGATAGGGGAGGATGATGATTCCTTTAAACATCCTATTTAATCATGGACAATTCAAACTTGCAAAACGTTTAAAAGCGTTTGTGTGTGTGAACGAGAGAGTAATGTATCAGTGTGTATGAGTACTGATTCTCGTTTGTGTATAAGCATACACCTGGTTGTGTGCAGACTTACACACCGAGGATCCCAACGCATATAATCATCTTCATCCTCAAATCGTTACTATCATAATCATGACATGTGAGACATAATACGGCGACAAATAGAGTTGACAACTGGGTTGATGCTGACAAGACTAGACCTCCTATCCACTTCCGCACAATGATATGATCGTGAGGGCTGGTGATATGGGACATTTACTCCAGACTCTGCTCTGATCTGTCATGTTGGATTCCACGATGGAGAACAACGACCCCAAAGACGTGAATGATACCATGTAAAATGGAATGGCCCCCACCCCCACCCCATTTCACTCTCCCCTCTAGTTCCCTACAACAATCGTTTCGCTTCACTACAAGCTCAGTCCACAACACCTCAACCCACCCACCCTTCCAGCAGAGAGTCTTCTCAGGGAGCACACGAGTTTAAGGGCACGTCAGGTATAACCGCCTGCAGTTCCCTGCCCCTAAAACACAACAATCGTCATTATCGAGCACTCGAGTTGCGTTGTAGGAGAGTTCCAGTCGCATTGACCCTGATTAGTTTTCAACGGAGAGCACCTGAGTTCAGTAACCTCAGGGTATATTACTTATGTACACCAGAGCCCATCCAACAACCCAATCCCCCATAACCAACCTGCGGTATGACATATGACGGCTAGAATCATTGAGAAACTGCACCTATCATTTTACACACATCAATATGGTATGACTAACTCGCTCTTTTTTCAGGAAGACAACCACAAGACCGCTATGGTCACACGAAAATTTGTTTACGATTTAGTCTCTATTCAAACCCTACAACTTTTTTTTTTAGTTTTTTTTTGGCAAGTTATATATTCACAATTTTAAAACTATAAATGGCGGTGCAAAGGACGTTCTGTGGAAGGCTGGCCTCCTATAAGATACGCCTAGTCAAATTAGGAGATGTTTGACCAAAAAGGAAAAATTCGGATTATACGGAAAGGAGAAACACAATCGTACATCATAAAGGATCGTGCGGTCGGACTGAGAGGACGACGGATTTAGCCAGAGAAATGGAGCTAATATCAGAACATTAGCCACGAAAGTGACCCAAATAAACTAGACCGCAAACAAAAACAGATATTGTTGGCGGCTTCAGCTAGCTGGCTGCAGGTTGAAAATGGTCGAGTTTTATAATTGACATGGAATTTTACTTGGGCACAAACTTGCAAATAATCATCTCTTTTATGAGAACATACAAGTCAGCTGGAAAGTTCTCAGATGTTTCTACACAGAATAATTCGTCAGCTTGCAGACATTTAATCGACTGTCCGAGAACTGCTTTTATTCTGTTTTTGTCAACTCTAATGTTTGCATTTTTCTCTCTTTTCGGTGTTGAAACAACAACAAAACAGCACCCAGTGTGTTTTGAAAGAGGCGAGTGCTCGATGACAACTTATCACAAGCTTAAAGAGACAAGTATCATTATTTCGTCATGTTATGAGAAGACAGCAATTGGAATATGTGACCACTGGAAAGATCTTTGGGGAAAAGAGACAGAGGAAGACAAGACGAGCTAATTTTTTAAAGCCTTGTATCATGGCATGGAATGGTGTCATTACAAGAACTGATACAGACTGTTAAAGATCGCAGATTGTGGAGAGGCATAATCACCCACCTACGACTGTCCGTAAGGTACTTGATGATCATGAAAAAAAAATAGAGAAAAATGCACTTTTTTAATGTTAGCTTGATAGAACTTGCACATTTTCTGACAAAAAGACACCAGCACTTTTATAATAGTTAACCACAAACACCCTTACATTTGTGTATAGTGTAGCAGGAAGAGGAAAACAGAAATAAAAAGTAGGGAGAGAGGAGAAAAGTAACGTGGTTAAGAAACAAAGTATGTAGCCGCTTAACAGGAAAAAAAAAAAAAAAACCGGAAAAGTAAAGATAAGACAAGGGTTTTTCTGTATTGGGGGCCATAAAATATGATCATAACCACGGCGGTGAATTTGTAAAAAACTAAGTTACACAACCACAACATATGGCTACATGGGCAATGTCTAGCCAGACCAAGTACACGAACTACAAGTTCAGTCTTGAATCAAGCAGATGAATTATTATTATTATCGCATCAGACATGAGTATATGTTTCTGAACCTAAAAGTAATGGGCTTCACAAATGGCAATACATTAACATTCAACATCATGTTCACACAGACAATATGCTAAGAATTTCAGCTAAAGAAGACGCAAATTCGCTTCTTGCGTTATGAAATCAAATATCTCTGAAAGATAATGCACACTGATAACCATATCTAACTGCTGGAGAAACATAAAAGAGTTTATAGAACCACATTATCATTGACAAGACGCAGGTAACGGTAGCAGGCAGACAAGAAGAAACCATACCAGTTGAAGTAAATAACACATAAATAAAACATACGAGCCAATTCAAATATGCATGGTCAGTTTTTACTTCACGTGGAAGAATAGACAGAAAAAGCAAGACTATGTGCGAAAGCAAATTTGTTTATGGGACAATTAACACCGCTTCTGACACAGAGAAAGATAACTCTGTCCACCAAAGCAAATCTCATAATAATGTGGGTTTTTTTTTTGGGGGGGGGGGGGGGGGGGGGGGGGGGTGGTGGGGGTAACAACGTAGAGCCTTACTTCAACTTACGAGCGGTAGATCCTAACAACATAGATAAGGTGTCTTAGGAGAGTTGCCGATGGGACAAGAAGAGATGAAATCAGAAATACATAAATTAAAGAAGACTAGGACTGAAACCAGTCATACAATTTATTAAAGAATACAACATGAGATGGTTTGAACACCTGAGGAGACTGCCCTGGCAACAATTGTCACAGAGAGCCACGCTGAGGAAATATAAAGAACACAGAGCAAGGGGACGACCACGCAAGAAATGGAGCGACATAATCAGGAGCAGCCAAACAGAAATGAACGCCGACTTGTACAACGCACTAGAAAAAACGCACAATAGATCCTTAAATCTCCTCCCGCCCCTTCAGCCCTTCCCTAACCCACCCCACCCCCCCCCCCCCCCCCACACACACACACACAACACCTCAATTGGGTAAATGGTGGAGAAGCAGAAGAAGAAAATGCTAGTGACAATGATTTTCAGTAAGTGTTCGTTCGTTAAAATGTGCAGTAAAATACACACACACACACACGCGCACACACACTCACACACACACACGCACACACACACACACACACACACACATACACACACACATTAGAGTGACGAAACATGTTGCTAATTGTGTGTGAGGTCATCAAAGGGTTGAAAACACATTCAGCGGATTGAGTATATACGTCAACAAGGCAAGTGATACAATCCAATTATTGATACAGACCATCTATAAACTATAATATTTTCTGACACATAATTCTGACAGTTTATGTGCATCCATTCCTTGAAGTCAAACCGCAATTAGTAGGTTGTAACACCTACTTATAATTGGAGCAAGACAATGTGTTTAATGTACGCATACTGATGCTTGTTAGCCCTCATAAGAAAACGTATTCATTGCAACTGTCGAGCAAACATGTATGACGGCTATCGTCTATATGTAGTCTGTATCCTTTTTTTAATCGTTGTGTTAATTTTTGACAGGTGCGCACACGTGTTAAAATTGTGATGTGTAGTTGAGAAACTATCTCACATAGGAAACGCTATCTGATTCTCTGCCCAGGAAAGTGATGGGCGATTATCATTTACTCAGATGAGATGTGCAGTGTTCACTGCATTTACTCATAGGTTGTGTGAGATTTGGCAAAATACAGCAAAAAGGAGACACACATTGTGTATTCTGGTAATGATAGATGTGTAGTCCACACCTATAGTGAAGAGCTTCCGTCAGTTGACCAGTTTACATTCCTTGAATCCACAGTGAATAACGACGACAAGTGAGTGGATCAGAAACCAACATCAGGATAGGTAATACAACAATACCAATGAGTAGATTAACAAACATAGCTGGTATCTTTAGTTCTCTTTCATAAGGCAGTGAAACTGTGTCCACTTCATCGCACCAGGAGAAACATGCGATGTCTAACAAGAATACTTGACATTAAATCACAACAGTGATTCTAAATCCACAATTAAATAGATGTTCTAACACCATCGTCTAAGTATGGTTGTAGTGAGCTGAGTTGAGTTGAGTCAAGAACTGACATCACAGCACTCGGAGTATTCACATGCGTGCTTCGTCCTCATCCTCAGCAGCAGGCGCAAAGTTCCAGTACTGATGGTGCCAGTCACGTTCTGGTTATATGTCTGTCCTGCCTTTGAGTGTAGTGAGCCCGCCAGACCCTCTAGTTACACCCAGATGTCTCATTCTCTCCAGGCCATAAAAATCGTGTTACTCTACTGATTCCATTGCTTGTTTCCAAAGGGCCTTGACGACATCTACCTTGTCGTGTATCAATTCATCATCCAATGGGGCAGATCCAGCTAAAAATTCTGCTTGGTTATTACCCACTACGCCGGCATGGCCTGGAAAACATATCAATATATGCTCATTACCCGTGACCTACCCTGTGAAGCTTGCCACTCTGCTCGAAGCATCCCTGTCTTCACCTTTCTCAGCATGTCTTCAAAGTCTGTTTCAATAACGACATGTGTATGCATCTTGTTCCCTCGCCACAGGAGAGCTCCAGTTACCACCTCCACCTCCATTCGCATGCTAGATGTTGTGATGTCGTATGCCAGGCTGTCTTGCACTAATGATTTTTATTGGGTTTTGCTACGAACCCCCGTAGCACTTCTCTATCCTCTTAACACCAAACCATCTGTATAGATAATTAGTTCCCCTGGACGTGAATTGTCTTAAATCACCTGTTTGACTTCCACCTCCGTAGCACCCGCTGGCCACTGTCTACACTCCAGGCCCAATTTGATCATAGCCCTACACAGGTCAAACTGTTCCTCTCTTACTCTGACCCACTCCTCTCCTTGTCCAATGTTCTCCAGCATGCATACTTGACTTATTGTCTCTTCTGCTTGAGCCATCCCCCTTTTCAGCCACTGACCCTTACCTGAAGCCAAAGCGTCATACAGAGGATGTTCTTTGTCTGCATCTACTTTGAGACATGACTTAGCTGGCAGCACCTTTAGCCTATCTGCAATAGTCGGTAATGCAAGGGTTATCGCATGCATACTATCGGGGTGTCTCTTGTACATCCTAGGATCACCGCATAGCTTCCCTCTGTATGCGCAGTAACACTTGTTCCCATCTTATAATGTTTATAGCATAATGTCTATCACAACAGCAGGACATGTGCTCGTAGGAGATTTCATATTTTTCAGTTAGCGTGAGAATTGTCATACATCCATACACCCATATGAAGCATCAATCAACACTGTTCAATCATTTAGCAAATTACACCCACACACAAAAAAGTTTGAAAATTTATATAATAATTGAGCATGGTGTTAGTGGTAGGAACCACAGGAGAAAGCTGTGATAGCTAGCACCCGCCAGGGATCGCACCAGTGTTCAGAAACAGTGCGCAGCGGAAATATAAGCATCAGTGGTAGAATACTATCAACAGCGATAGTAACCAGATTAAGTTAGCTTGTAGTACTCCAATTACTCCTGCAAAAATACAATACGATCATTTTATATTTCTACATTTTTTTACTTAGCTGACTGCAGGTTGCCACACTACAGTTAGTCGGTTCTACCACAAGCCTTTCTGCTGAAGTAACAAGAGATCTGAAAGACCGGCCGGAATTCTCTTGAAACTAACTCTCCTGTTGTGGCAGTAAAGTAGTTCAGCGCTTACCTCTTGGCAATTTTTTTTTAAATTTCTTTCTGTTGCTGTATATAGCAATGCTGTTATTTTATTTAGGAAGAAAATACTAGCGCTACATAATCGCTATCTAATAAATTAGACAGGAGATGTATCAATGCAGATCGTGACACATTTTTAAGGAAGGCTATTTTCCAGAGTAAGTCATTGAGGAACATTTTTCTGTTAGTGTCTCTAATGAGTAGCTCGTGTTGCAGCAGTTAGCTGAGCTGGTGGGCAGTGAAGCTGGTTGGGTACAAATTAATGGAAGTTGGAATAAATCTTGCGTAGAAGTCCCTGGTAAACAATAGCGGACACATAAGGCGTGCATAACGACTGAAACCATTGCACGGTTGAAGAAAGCAAAAGCAAAATGGCAGACCTAAACAACAGCCAAACTAGAGCTGCTGATGCTAGAGCTAATGGAAAATACACAGAGGCTAAACAAGATGCTAGTAGGCAAATACAGACCATACATGGAACTATTCAGATGACCTAACTCAAGAAGCGGAAACAGCAGCTGCAAAAGGAAACATCAGCGACCTTTACAGTACCACACGGTAGTTAGTAAACATAATCAACCAGCTGGATCAATCACACAATTGTCAGAAAATAGTCATCAGTACTAAAAGTCAAATAGACAGATGGCCAAATATTTTTAAATACTTCTGAATAGACAAGCCGAAGACGTTCCTCCAGATATACAGCACTTGAAAATTTACCTGGATAACAATTTGAGATACCGTCCGAAGAGGAAATTAGGATCGCTATCACAATCCTGAAGGAAGGAAAGTCTGCATGTCCAGATAGCATCCCATCATAACATATTGACGCTAAAATAAACACATATACAGGCATGCAACACAGATTACTCAGTAAAGTATAGGAGACAGCCTTATCTCCAGTCTGTTGTTATTTCTTTATGTCTTGTGAAAGACCCCTTCCCCCCCCCCCCCCCCCCACAAACACACACACAAAAAAGATGTGTTCTGCGCATTAGTGTGAGCACTTTAGAATAATGATCTAGCTTTCGATTCCTAGAAAATTAAAATAGGCAACATTATTTGGAAAATAGTAAATGATGCATTTGAGTAACTCGTCTCCGAAGGAACGCATCAAACGTTCATAGGTTCCTACCTGGATGCCTAATGAACGCATGATGCGCTGATTTTATTACTTTCTTTACTACCCCCTGGGCCTGTGATGTTAAACACCCTGGGACTCAAAGAGTTAAAGAGCAAATAGATGAACAGGTAGGTTTTCGGCCAAAAAGATCCTGCAGTGGTTGGTTAGTCGCACTACGCAACATAATAGAGCAACATACTGGAATGCTATGTGTAATTCAGAACCGACTCTGTGTCGATGTATTCTTTTATGACCGTATTCCTTAATTTGCCTATTTGGCTGACGACTGGAACCTGTTTCTTGTGTGGCCGCGTGGCGATGTAGAATGGTCATGACCTGAATGTTTCTGGCTGAAAGCTACTTAATCGCCATCGGCATCATGTGTAATCCTCCTGAGCTAAGAAAATGGCGACATCTTGCCACATTCTCTTTAAGACATTTCCTGTGTTCAGAATACATTTTATCTATAGATTATGTTGGACTATAAGGTTCATTTATTTGCACCTGTCAAAGATTCATAACAAAAGATTCGGTAATGTCCAAGTCCAAGTCCTTTTGAGAGTAAAAAAGAAAAGCCCGACCACGTTCTGACTGCTGCTAGCTAGCCAAGGCTGCTAGCAGTCTCCGCCTATATTTGTGGTCTGGGCTATTTGCGTCACTTTCGTGACTGAATTCTAGTGTTTGTGTCATTTCTGGGCTTGATGCTTCCATCCGAATCAAACCGCTTGTCCTCCAACCTATTGTCACTGGTGCATGTCTTTGTTCTTCTTCCTTGGTGTTTCGTGTTTATTTTGTCTCCCTTTGATCTGGCTAGGCGTGTCTCGTAGGAGAGCGAGCTTCCATACACAACGTCCTTTGGACCACCATTTATTGTTTAAAAATTTTGAGTATATTATTTTGCCAAAAAGGATACGGTAATCAAGTATGTGTAAACATCAACACAGTATCAAATATACATTTAAGTCATACTAAACAAGTGCGTTGTAGTAAATTAACCAACACTGGAAGTACACTTCAGTAAATATTAACAAAGCTAATTAGGATTACGAATTATTCCAACTTGACAGGGCTGGGCTATTGTATAAAGCAATATTCACATTAACTAAACAAACTTAACAAGTTTCATATTTCTAATGCCACCGTAACAGCGTTATTGTTTCCCTTTGTTAAAATCCAACATGTATTACGTCAAACATTTATGTAGTACGTGATTTCTTTTATCCACTTCTTTTTTAAAGTCATACGGTATTTTTAGAAACATACGTGCCAAATATTTTATTCAAAACCTGGAGCTAATTTATGGCTAAAGATGTGTGATAATTATTGGTCCATATTTTTTATAATTATTTTAAAGAAGTGCGCCATAGTTTTGTATATAATTGCCAATTGTCTGAACGCGGTGTCTGGGACCTCTCCACGGTGATCCTCATCCACAGGGTCGCACTTTCTGTTATCTGGTGTTTATCGCTTGTGTGATGTCCTCGTGGGATAGAAAGTTAGTCATTCAGTCAGCTAACACAACTAATGTATTACGGCTTGGGGAATGTCTCATTAACGAGACGTGATGTATTGCATACTAATTTAAGAACATGAGACAAACACAAAACATATCTGCAACAAATAATCAGACGTTGTCTTTTCCCCTTATGTTGAAAAAGGCTGACTGTTTTTATCTCCCTTGACCCATTACAATGTTTTCGCAATCAGGATTACTGTAAATCAGAAGGCAGTAGCTAGAAGACATCCCTCCCGGCCAGTTAGAAGCATTTGCAAATCACTACCTCGACGGATTTATGAAATTAAGTTGCTTCCAAACTGCAGATATTGATGGTAACAATCTCAGTGAAAGATTAAACCTGCCAGTTGGACAGTGACTACGTCAGAATCAACGACAATACACTCTACCAATGATTCCCAGACTGTTTACCGTGGCGCCCCGGGGAGCCACGACCTCTTCACAGGGGTGCCGCAAAATATTGTAAACGCTTTATAATTAAGTTAACCAAGACATTAAGCCTAACTAAACAAAAAATGCCAGAAGACACAATTATCTAGATATTTTTTGGGGTAATATTTGACCCTGCAGAATATGCTTGCGAACGCGTGACGCCAACGCTATGTCTTCTCAATGGCGCTATGCGATCGCACTAGACATGTTGAGATGCATAGATTCTTCGTGACAGAATTTGAATGTTATAGAAGATCTTTGGAAAAGTGTATAAGAGAGCGTTACCGGCTCGATTCAGTCAATCGACATCGTGGCCGGGATTGTTTCACGTGGACTTGAAATTCTAGTAATTCCCCCCTAGTCTCTGGTTAATTTAATCGGACGCCTGTGTACATTGTTGCGCACGTTAAAAAATTCCTAGGCATAAAAGAGTAGCGTAACGGCGCTGCCCGGGCAAAATTTGGAGTTGAAAATCTACCCAAAGTATTTCAGGATCCTTGCCATTGCTACAGAGCCTGTGCACTGCGCTGAGCTTCTTTGGACTCAGATTTGAGTAAGAAGGAAAACGGTGGGCTTATGGGTTACACAATGTGCCATGATGTTGATCTGATATTCAAACTTCAAAAACTTAAGAAGGATACACACATGCAGAATATTTTGCTGATGCCCATTTTTGAATAAGACTGGCATATTTTTGCGACATTGTTAAAAAGGTAAATTCTCTTAATGGCTCTCTGAAGTGAAAATATAATGCACCTTTCAAAATCAACGGCAAAAAATCAGCTTTTATTAAAAAAAAAAAAAAAAATCAAACTATAGAAAAATAAAATCAATGAAGATGCAGGCCAAGATTGTTTTCAAATGTTACAGCAATTTTTGACGTCAAAAGAACATAATCTTTCTCGAGATATAAAAATCATGCTTCGGAAGCACTTGTCACAGCTAATTATCTGGTCTGAAAAATAATTTTTTTTTTTTTTAAATGTTGATAAGTTCGAATGAATTCAAGATCCATTTAACACTAGTCATCTGTCTGAATTTACTTCCTCCTCAGATGAGGATCTTGTGATAACAGTTTGAAAGCAAAATTGAAGGCATGGAATTGAAAGAATATTGGATTTCAATAAAAGATGAATATTCCCTTCTTAGTGATATGGCTGAGCGCATTTTAATTCCATTTTCGACTTCGTGTTTGTGCGAAGCTAGTTTTTCCGCGGTCGCTTTCATAAAAAGCAAGTACAGAGCAAAAATCAATGTCGAAAAGGAAATGAGGGTTGCCGTGCTCAGTTTTATTCCACGATTCGAGAAAATGTGCAGTGATTTACAGGCTCATCAATCAAAGAAAAAAATTACGAAGATACACAGGTTTTTTTTTTTTTTTTTAATCTCTTACTTACGAATAGACATACTTTTACATAGGTTAGGGCACCGTGGAAAATTTCTTAATGAAAAAAGGCGCTGAGACTAAAAAAAAAAATGGTTTGCGAAACTGATGTAAGCGATGTTTCTGCTTCATTGTCTTCATCACTCGCTGGGTTTCTTCTTTCTTCGCCTGCCTCTTTTCGTCCTTCTCTCGTTTGATAATGATGAAATAGGCGCTGGGCGACTGTTACATAAATTGAATTAGGCCTATTTAAGCGACCTAAAAACCTGGCCAACTTGGGGGTCAGGAAGTGAAAAAACAGACTGGAGTGACCATTTTCGCTCTCTTAGGCTCACTGGTTTTAGGACGAGAAACATGTAGTTCTGATTTGTCCGTTGCGTTCAATGATTTTACGCAACGTGGGTTGAGGTGTGTAGAGTGAAAGATAGGTTCCATCTATTGTAGGGTATTTTCGAGCACGTTGTGAATTTTAATGCATTATTATGTGTGAAGACCTTAGATGATGTTCAGTGAAATAAATAGATGTGAATTTGATAATTATAGTTCCAGTTGCTTTGCTTCAGATTAGGGTTTGTGGTAAGTGTGCGTAGTTTGTTTATGTGTTACCTGGCTTATTAGACTTTACACAGAAGATCTCGTGCCTGGACTAGAATATTCTTGTTTCCAGTCCCCACCTAACGAACTATTTTCCTTTATTTTTTTTCTTGGTACTTAGGGCTTCTCCACCCTAGTACAAATGGCGTCGTCCGGCAGGTTTGGTGGCCACAAGATACTTTGTGTCTTGTCTAGTTAGTTCTGGTAATTCTAGCGATTAATAGTTTTAGATTGGTTTTTAATGGCGACCACGTGTATGGCTCCGTTATCGCAGATTTTGGGTATGGTATTTGTCGCTTTTCTAGTTCTCCGACAGTTGTCGAGTTAGTGTATTTTTTTCAATTATTAGTAGAGAAGGTGGATAGTAGTTTTCCCCGAGTAGGTGTGAATCTTGGATTTAGAAATAGCTAGCTGACCCAGTGGGGCAGATTCAGTTGAAACTCCTAAGCAAGATGGAGGAGAGTACTCGTGCGAGCAGTAACGTGCACCATGAAGGTAGTTCTCCGACCTCGGTGGTGGAAGGGTCCTGTTTGCCAGACAGACCAGGGTACAGGCATGTTATTATGTTGCCAGAGCGCGTAAACATAACGCACTTTGATGGGACAGGAGGCCCCACGGTTACAGATGATTTTGTTCGACAAGTGAGAGCCTTGTTTAGAAATGAACGAACGTGTCCGTCAGACCAGATTGATGTAGTGCTCGATCACGTCACAGCGAGTGTCCGACAAGAGTTAAAGTTACATCAGACAGAGAATGCCAACGATTTGCTAGATATTATACAACACGTGTATGGAGAGCATCGAAGCGTTGTTGAACTAGCATCTGATTTTTTTTCCCTACGGCACGGTGAGAATGAGACGATCCGTTGTTTTTCTCATCGTATGCATGCGGCATTTGAGGCGATAATTACCGCACAGAAGAAAGAGAACATGACGCTTTTCGATACGTCTATCTTAAGAGATCAGTTTATCTTACAGTTGCGAGATACGATTTGTAGAAAATTAGCACAAGAGAAAGTTTACCAAGACCCCAGTGTGACTTTTCTATCTATCAGAGATTTTGCCATTAGATGGGTTCGTGATGATTCTTTCTTTAAGAAAGTGGTGTTAAATAATGAGTCAGCGGTGCAGGTGAATTCTTCAGTGTCGTCGAATGTGAAGGGTGAGTTGGACTTTTTAACATCTGAGATTAAGCACCTGAAAGAACATTTAGCTATGTTATCACAACAGCAGAAACGGCGTAAGCGATGTTTTTTTTGTCAGTCGTCATCCCATTTAATGAATGCCTGTCAAAGAAGAACACCAGTCGGCGAAGTTCGGCACCCTATTCATGCGCAGAGGCAAGAAGCGGCTAACTATAGTCAGAACAGAACTCGCCAAGTGTGGCGTAGGAGCCCACATGGCCCCGCTCGAGTCGTGCCCCCGGCAGATTTAAACGGACTCTCTTGTGTAGTTTCTTGTGAGAGGCCCGGCGATAAACAGGTTTGCAGTCAGAGTGACGCGCCGTCAAAACACACAAGGGGGAGACGGAGGAAGAAAAGTTCGCAAGCTCCTAGTGACGATTCGCCTAATCAAACACAGAACGAGAATTCAGTTCCTGTCAATCAATTGTGTACTGTGTTATCTAGCAATGAACAGTCGACTATAAAGATCGTTGAAACTGTCAGATACCAGGTAAGAACACAAACACGCTGACCGCACTAAACCACCCAGAAACCAATAAAAACCAACAGCGGACAACACCAGCCAAACTCCACAAGCCGCCATGAGAGCTGAACAACCCCGCCCACTAGCCCGGAGAAACCTCACAGCCCACAACCAGACGACAAAATGTCCGCCGCCCAAGCCACACCCACCTACATCAATCTGACAGAAAGCAACAAACCTCAGGCAGATATGTAAATCGCCACAACAGAAACGTAAATAACTGGAGAACAAACTCCAGACAACAAAACGCCGCTTCGATATAACCAACGCTCAGTATAGGAGCCGGTTGAAAGAGGCAAGAAGTTTTTCGTTTTTTTTACCAACACCAGTTACCAGGTCGGGGATAAAGTCAATTTAAAACTTGAACAGGAAGAAGGTGATACCAACGAAGCGTGGTCAGACGAAATTTATGTCATTCTTCGCGCTCCTACTGAGTCGCGACCGCAGTATGCTTTGACCAGCAGACAGCGTGTAGTTTGTGTGTGATGCTAGGAGTGTTTTCTTTCTATTGCGACCTAAGCTTGGGGTCAGATTATTTGTTTTATGTCTCCGTGACCGGTTTAACTGTAGGTCTTTTCATATAGGGAGTCACGTGTGAATTACACTGCCCGACCGAGGTATGCAGTGAAGTTTTTATAACATTGCAGTGACCCATCAGTCCATTGTAAGCTCACGCAGAGCTGAGGTATGTCCGATCAGTCCATTGTAAGCTCACGCAGAGCTGAGGTATGTCCGATCAGTCCATTGTAAGCTCACGCAGAGCTGAGGTATGTCCGATCAGTCCATTGTAAGCTCACGCAGAGCTGAGGTATGTCCGATCAGTCCATTGTAAGCTCACGCAGAGCTGAGGTATGTCCGATCAGTCCATTGTAAGCTCACGCAGAGCTGAGGTATGTCCAATCAGGCTTTGTCAAAGCTGAGGTAAAATTTTGGAAAGTCCTTTAAGCGTCACGCGGTGGTGACAAAGGCAAGCTTCTTTGTGTCACGCGGTGGTGACCAGGACAAACTTCTTTGTGTCACGCGGTGGTGACAAGGGCAAACTTCTTTGTGTCACGCGGTGGTGACAAGGGCAAACTTCTTTGTGTCACGCGGTGGTGGCAAAGTGTGGTGGAAGCAGTCCAATGTAAGCCCCGCGGCTGAGGTATAAACCGCTGAAAGAACCCGTCTGCCAAAAATTGCTGGATGTCAGAGGGAGCCGCTACTCAAGAATCCTGATGTTTACTGATCACGATGTATTCGATTATTTTTGCATTTTTGTGTTTTTTTATATTGCAGATTTGCTTGTTGTGTGTTATTGACGATTGTGTACATGTTAAAGATGCTGCAAGTAGCTAGAGATTATGTTATGTCATGAAAATAATTTTGTTTCTGTGGTCAATGCACAGTAAATGAAGAACAGGAGTTGAGGAAGAATTGGTAAACAATTATTGTAAGGTATTGTGTAGTTGTCGGGACGCCAACAGATTTGATGAGGAGACTTGAAATAGGCGCTGGGCGACTGTTACATAAATTGAATTAGGCCTATTTAAGCGACCTAAAAACCTGGCCAACTTGGGGGTCAGGAAGTGATAAAACAGACTGGAGTGACCATTTTCGCTCTCTTAGGCTCACTGGTTTTAGGACGAGAAACATGTAGTTCTGATTTGTCCGTTGCGTTCAATGATTTTACGCAACGTGGGTTGAGGTGTGTAGAGAGAAAGATAGGTTCCATCTATTGTAGGGTATTTTCGAGCACGTTGTGAATTTTAATGCATTATTATTTGTGAAGACCTTAGATGATGTTCAGTGAAATAAATAGATGTGAATTTGATAATTATAGTTCCAGTTGCTTTGCTTCAGATTAGGGTTTGTGGTTAGTGTGCGTAGTTTGTTTATGTGTTACCTGGCTTATTAGACTTTACACAGAAGATCTCGTGCCTGGACTAGAATATTCTTGTTTCCAGTCCCCACCTAACGAACTATTTTCCTTTATTCTTTTTCTTGGTACTTAGGGCGTCTGGGGCACTTTCGCTATTAGCTTCAGCAGTATCCTTTTCAATGTTTTTTTTTTTCTTTCAGCAAAGTCATGTTCATTGTTTGCTCTTTCAATGTTCTGTTCAGTGTTTGTTCCAAAATGCCCTGTTTACTGTTTGTTCCAGCCATGCGCTGTTCACTGTTCTTTCCAGCAATGTCCTCTTTGCTGTGTATTACAGCAAATGTCGTATCCACTGTTTGCTCTATCAATGTTCTGTTCACTTTTTGTTCTGTCAATGTCCTGTTCACTGTTTGCTCTAAAATGCCCTGTTCATTGTTTGTTTTAGCAATGTCCTGTTCACTATTTTTTTCCAGCAATGTCCTTTTTAATGTTTGTTCCATTATTAGATGTTCAGATCAGGTTTTACTGACATTTGTGTAAGAAGACAGGGAATAATAAGAAAACATAAACCGATGAAACGCGTAAAAAAGATGTATTGGAAATAAATTAACCTACATCTTGAATCTTCTTTTTTTTTTCTGCCTGCCTCTGATGAATACACTCCATGAAGGCAGGCTTATTCTTGAAGCCGTTTCCCATGCATGAAATGTACAGCTTAATATAACGATGCTTGTCTGTGTTTTTGGCTTCAACAGCTTACAAAGCAGTCTACATAGAACCATCACACGCCTGACATACATGATTTCAGTAGGCCTGTGAGCATTGTCAGTGCATTTGCTCTTGCAATGTCACATGTGAAGTCCCTGGCGTAAAGACTCCTAATTTGTACCGACTCATGCACCATGGTAAAGCTTGACAGGTTTGCAAATAATAAGTCTGCATTTTACCAAATCTCCCTTGAAGTGATAGGAAAGGAGGGGGTGGGGTGGGGGGGGGGGGGCGCGCAATCAACACCTTACATTTTTTTCTGCACATTATTGCGCTTGACAGAAATTGTAGAGGCAATCTATGAAACTGCCGTGAGTGAGTACCGTTCAACTATACAAAAATGAAAAGTCACACGGCGACACAAAGTAACACCAATCAGACGAAAGTACCTGGAGGTTCAAGTGCCTGTAACAATGTTCGATCGTTAGTTTGGATTAAGACTAACGACGACAGCCGGGACGGAGGTATAAAGAAACAAACAATTGCCGTCCACATTGGGACGGGGACAGTTAGTTATGAACGATACCGATTTGAGCAAAAATGCATTTTCTTCTTATACTAGAAAATAATTTTTTTCGATCAAATAGAAAATACAGTTGTTGCAAAAACCTGCCAGGTTTTCTAAAGTCACATTTTTAGTTTTATTTTAGATATGACATCAAGAATATATATTTGCCTTAAATTATTTTCTTAGCAATTCATAAATGAAAAACAAAAATGTTAATTTCCATTTATTTCGTTTACGATAAACAGCGTTTCCCTTTATGATCAAGTGTGAAAACACAATTTTATCCATGTATCATATAAAATACATTTTTTTTTTATCTTAGTTTATTTCAAAAGAGACTTAAAGCAGTAATGATGCAACTGCCAAGCAGACACATTTGTAAGATTCATTTTGCAGATCTGAATATAGAAGACGAGGTGGGGGAGGGGGGGGGGGGAGGGGGTCAGCTTATAAAAGTAAACTATTGATACATTGAATGGGAGCCTGTGCAAACAAACATTAGTTTGTTAGAGGAAGCACGAACTATACAGCTCTAGTAATGATCCAGTGGGTTCTCGTGAACAGAACAATACCGTCTAAATATCTTCCCACGACCATAGAGACGCCAGGCAAACGGTTTGACTTGACCAATTTACTTACACATACACACACTCACGCACACAGGTATATATACACACACAATCAAAAACTCGCATACACACACACACACACACACACACCAGAATTAGTAGTTTTATGTTTAGAAATGTTAATACACGTAACAGCAATAGGAAAACCATATTTTGAAACTTTCTTCTGCTCGTAATAAGGTCAGAACAGCAACAGTAGCAAATTTTTTAAAACTATATTCTAATCCAGCCATCTCTTTGTGAGATGCAGTTTGTCCTTATTATGAAGCCCCACCGTGGCTCGACCCACTAACTTACATCAAGCACTTTGTAAAAAGCGAAGAGTTTCTCCTTCGATGTCCGTCTACATATGCCTGTGAAGCGAGCAACCGAGTCTACACACAAGTAAGCTCAATCTGTAAAGCAGTTGTGCAGGCAATACTCAAGGGTGGAAACCAAACTAAAATCCATAAGTGAACGAACAGTCAGAACTTTCCGCAGGAGTTTACTGCCAGTGTTCATGAAAAAGAAGAAGCACATCCACCATACATACTTAATGAACATCTTTGAGAAAGACGAGTTTGACGGCCTGAAGCGATGTAATGGGAGAATATCTTCAGTTAAATGGATTCAGAATACCAAAGACTGAGATCTATGGTGACTTATTAAGGTCTACGCAAACTAACAGTGCAAACGAAAATGTTATAATTGTATATATATATATCAGCTAAGCAAGTGTGCTTGTGTGCTGCTTGGATGGAGCAGCGATATAATACGTCAATTGTAGCATCGACTTTGCCTGTGAAATGTTTATAAACATATTACTGTGAACGTTAATTTTCTGTTTACTGATTTCATTAGCGTGATCTGACAATATATATATATATATATATATATATATATATATATATATATATATATATATATATATATAAGATATATATATATATATAAATAAGTGGGAAAAAAAACAAATTTAATAATTTTAAATTTGATAAATCGATGTCATTGCTTTGGGTTTTTATTTCACAGACTACATCTTTCTAAAAAGCGTCCTGTTGACCGTGAGAGCATTGCATGAAACACCAACTGAGTGTCTCAAGCAGCAACTCCTCAACAAAAAAAAACAAAAAAAAAAAGGATTTAAAATTTAAATTTCAAAAAAAAAAAACACCTGTCATTGTGAACCCAAAGAGAGAAAAAACTATCACCAA